>JBBYHM010015989.1:0-10997 GCA_038381775.1 Adansonia rubrostipa
CCACCCCAGTCAACATTACATCATATTGAGCATAAAGGCAATACGAGTGTTATCTCATGGCAGTTTTTGAAGGAGTATATCAAGGAGTATTCAGATAAGGAGAAAGCTCTTGATGCTTATGCTCTGGCTATTTATGGGTTAGTGCTTTTTCCAAGGATACTCGGGCACATCAAAGTAGCCATAGTGGACCTCTTTGAGTGGTTAAAAAGGAATGTCCATCCTGCTCCTGCTATTCTAGCTAAAATTATCCGAGCTCTTAACGCATGCCAAAAATCAGGTCAAGGTAGGTTTATTGGGAGTGCATTGTTACTGTACATTGGGCTCAAAGTTTTTTTTGGGGTGAGGGTGCCATTAAAGTAAAGCCATACTTCTCGCATTTCGTTCCTCTGCAAGAGTTCATCAAGAAATGTTGGCATGGTTCAGGATTGAAAAATCAATGGGTGGAAACATTGAAAAATTTGGCTTCTAAAAATATAACATGGCAAGCTCTTTGGTTTGCACCTAAACCTTTTCTATACCGATGTGGTCAGTTACTTTTCGTGCCTTGCTTGGTTTATAGGGAACCATAGGATATGCACTGCTTTTAGTTCGATGACAGTATGGATCGCAACAGTTTATTCCTATGATTGCCAGGTTGGCAAACGCAGACTTAGACTATTCTGGGTAAGGTTATAGGAGTCCGCTTTAGTCAACAGCCCTACATTAGAGAACAAGGTATGAATCAGGGATAAGTGCTTATACGGATCAAACTACTCCCAAGTATGATGCCTGGAGGTGTATTCGAGGATATAATTTAATCATCCCAAGTACAGGCAGATTTAATCCTCGGGTGTCCATACAACCTCAACCTACAATGCCTTTAGAAGTGGAGTTGATAAAGCAAGAAGTTAAGAGAGATCAAAAAAGGTTAGCCACAGAAAACCAAGCTTTTCAGGAAGAAATTATGTACTTGAAGGTGAAAATGGAGGCCAAGGAAAAAGACACCAAGAAAATGGAAGAATAATACAACTTAGTGAAACAAGATTGGATTGAGTAGAATAAAAAGATGAGACTTGCTGGCATATCTAAAAGTTGAAGCAAATCTTCCAATAAGACGTCAGATGAGATGCACAAACTTCACCAAAAGTTAGGGGTGTGGAAAACTAGGGCCTTAGAAGGAGAAGCTAAACTAGCCACTTTCGAACAGGAGAGAAGAGCATATGCTGACACCCGTGCTCGCTTAAAGAGATTTATAGAAAAGAATAAATAGCTTAGGATTAATTTGGGTGCGCCAGGTTGATCTAGGAAAGGGAAGCTCTTGCTATGACTGTCGAGGAAATGGGATAAGTTTTACGTCAACAACAACGTGATATTGATGCCTGGGCACAAGCTTATCAAGAGATGTACATATCCTGGGATAATAAGCTGTATCGGGTTGAATATGAGTCTAATAAATGGAAAGCTAACCCTTTGGGTTGGCAATTCTACATTGATCACCTTTCACAGCAGATTCACTCGACGATCATCCAAGCAAGACAAATGGTTAAGAAAATCTGTGTTCTAAAAAGCCAAATTAATCCAATTGGTGAATTTGGTCCTGTTGTACTTACGTTTCTAGAACAAGCAGAACAACAATATGATCAGATTAAAACTTTCCTTCGATGTAATCCTAACATGATAAACAATGTATAACCTTTTTCAAAGTTAATGGAAATTTATGATTCTAGAATCTTTTGTTAAAGCAAGCGTTCCTACGAGTACATTTATACATTCATATCATACATTCGTATCATACATACATAAATTCATTCATTCATTCATCAATAAATTCATAATTTAATAAAATCTGGAATTCTCTTGTTAAGGTTTTAAACATTGCTAATAAGGAGAGACCTACTGAATAGCCATTTACTCATAGATATTACACAAGATTCAGAGCAAAGAAAATGGTGGAGGATCAGTTAGCAAGATTGGAAAGGCTTGAAGAAAGCCAATGTCAATCTCAAGAGAATATGATCAAAAGGCAAGAAGAAATGGAAGCTCAAATCACTAAATTGATGGAATTACTATTGGCAAGAGAGTCAACGTGCCCATCCGAAATCAGTCCAACTCTTATCCGCTCATCCGAGGGGGTCCAACCTAAAACACAACAAACACTTGCACAAGAAACTCAAGTTTTAAACATGCCAACTATGCAACAAAATACTCTCAGAGTTACACCACCTTCGGTCATTATTATTAATCCTAACATTCTCTCACAAGGGGTTGATACTAAAGCTGTACGATAGAAGATAACAATTCCTAATACTTTTGAAGCAGTAGAACGACAATGACAAAAAGCCAAAACTGAAATAGAGATCAAGAAAGAAAAATTATAGCTTTTAGAAAGAATGTTGAAAGCCATAGAAAAAGATGAATTTTGCTCTAGCATAGATGTGGAAGATCTTAGCCTAGTTTCTGACCTAATCTTGCCACCAAAATTTAAAATGCCTAAATTTGAAAAATATAAGGGCACCACTTCTCCGCAAGCTCACATCAAGATGTTTATTCGAAAAATGGTCAGTTATTCTCACGGTGATAAGCTTCTCATTCACTACTTTCAGGAAAGTTTAACTGGATCGGCGCTGAATTGGTATAATAGTTTGAGGCATAGTCAAATTCAATGCTGGTCAGATTTAGCTAATGCATTCCTATAACAGTACAACTATATGGCTGAATGGGTGCCAGATAGATTAACCCTTCAAAATATGGATAAGAAACCTACCGTGTCTTTTAAAAAGTATGCTTAAAGGTGGAGGCATGTGGCATCTCAAGTCTAACCCCCTTTAACTGAGAAAAAAACCACCATGCTGTTTGTAGGCACCTTACATCCTCCTTCTTATGACAAACTGGTAGTGAACGCAACAAAAAAATTCTCTAATCTTGTGATCTCTGGAGAAATGATTGAATCGACCGTTAAGGCTGGGAAGCTTACCTTAGAGAGTCTTTTGGTGCAAAAAAGCTAGGACTAGTAAAGAAGAAAGATGAAACACCACCGGTCGATTATGTGAGCCAGCCATACCGCTCAAGACCTCACCCCAATCTAAGACAAGTGCCCCAAAACACTTATCCATACAATACACAATGAGCACCTATTTCAACAACCGCACAAGCTACTATTCCAAACACACCTCTCCAAAACCAGCCAAGATGCAACAATAATACACAACCTTAAGGAACCAATCAAACCAGACCTTATTTTGGCCCTCTTTCTTATTCATATAAGGAAATGTTTGACAATCTTTCAAAAGCAAGGCTAGTAGCGCCAATTTTCACTAAACTGTATGAAGGAAATTACCCCAGTTAGTATAACCCAAGTTCGCACTGTGAGTATCATGCGATAGCAGGCCATTCGATCAAAAACTGTACAGCTTTTAAGCAAAAGGTTTAAAATCTTCTTAAGAGGGGTGCTTTTCGAATTAATAATGGCCTAGCACCTAATGTGGCAGCAAATCCCTTACCAGATCACACTGAACCTAGGATTAATGCTCTGATTGCTGAAGAAGGAAGACGAAAAAAGTTAAAAGCCTAAGAAACTAAAACTTCTATGGAAGAGGTATGGGCAATCCTGACTAGATGAGGGATCCTTGGCCAAGATTATGGGAGTATCAGAGGTCAATATGATCTTCGTGCTAACTTTTACAAATTCCATAAGAGATTAGGACACACTTTGCAAACTTACGGAGAATTTTTAACTACAATCCAGCGAATGATGGACAATGGTGAAATTGAATTCTTTGAAGAGGTTGGACTAAAGGAAGAAAAATCAATCAACATGGCTGGTGAAGGATCATCGCAACCACTCTACGGGGTTAGTCACCTTCTTATCATTCATAGCAATCAACCTAAGATCACATTGCCTGGAATTAAGGTCACTCCTAGGCTCATTATAAGAGCACCAACTCCATTCCCGTATCAGAATAGCAAGCAAGTACCATGGAAGTATGATGGTGGGATAATAACTTTAGAGGTTGTTACAAGTCAACTGGCTACTATCGACATAAACGTGGTGAACCATGTGACAAGGAATGGTCACATCTACGGCCCAAAAACCACTGAGACCAATGTGAAGACTAAGTCAAAAGGATAGGTATCTAGAAATGTAACAGTGACCAAAAATAGCCCAGTAGAAGTACAAGAACTAGTAAAGGAAAAAAAGGCAGCTGAATTCCTAAAGTATATCAAGCATAGTGAATACAATGTCGTAGAGCAATTATGCAGCAACCAACAAAGATCTCCTTACTGACTCTATTGCTCAGTCATAAACTTTACCGGAATGCTTTGCTGAAAGTACTAAATTAGGCCTATGTCCTCAAGACATTACTGTCAACAAACTCGACCGCCTGATGTAGACACCTTATTTTGTCCAGGCTACTTTTTAGCAATCTTGAGCATAGATGTAAAAAAGGGTGATGGTTTCTCGAATTTGAGTTGTTTTTTTGAATTTCATCTCGAGACATTCGAATGTCTCTATGTCAACCCATTAGATTCGAAAACATGCTTTGACCTCCTATTGGCCCGTATCAAGGCACAAACATATTTTACATCTTTATCATCCTCATTCACAGTAAATCTTTTTGCCAAAAATCGTCGAATGCTCACCCATTTTCTAAATCATGAAGTTATGTCATCCACGGGGATACTCCAACCCCGTCCTTCCAAGGGGATACTCCAACCCGTCTTTCAAAATTGTCAAGATTTGAAAATTTTTTATGTTAAAATGATTTCTCATTCATGGGGATACTCTAACCCCGACCTTTTAAGGGGATACTCCAACCCTACTTCTTAAAATTGTCAAGATTTAAAAATCTTCCTTTGTCAAAAAGAACTATTTTCTATTCATGGGGATACTCCAACCCTATCTTTCTGAGGGGATACTCCAACCCTATCTTTCAACTACAAATTAATCATTCTTTTTTTTTCTTCTCAGATTTCCATGAATATGTCAAACAAATCTCGTTTAATTAAGAAATCCAGATGCATCTCAAAAATGGTCGATTCGATTATTCCTAAATAATCGATGCCAATAGTGAGATAAATTCCCGTAGTCCACCCATTTTCTTTATCACTGCATTGAATGATCCATCTTATGTTATTTCATTTATTATCTTACTAACATGATTTCTTTGTGATGATTATTTGCATTCATGTTTTCAAAATGTTTGCAAATGAAATTAAAGGTAATGTTCTGCGTGGTATCTCTCCAGTGCCCATAGTAGAGCATTCTATTTTCAAAGTAAAATCTAGAGGTCATTTTTATTGAAAATCTCTATATTCCCTATCTCTCTAGGGCGTATATGAGATTAAATCTTTTTTTCATCAAAACCTGGATCATTTCTATAAGATTCATGCATTCAGAGAGGGTTATATCAAAATAGTGACAAGTTAAGATCGAAAGAATCAAAACTGAGATAAAACATAGCTAGTACGGTACCGATTTTAGGCATCACGAATAGGTTCATACCTCATCGTGCGTAACCAACTCCTGAACCCAAATGATGAATCTTTGCACTATGTAGACCACGAGATCGATGTTTTGAGTTTCCTAACTCAAAACACAGGTTTCAATAGGCATCCGATCATGCCTAGCCCTAAATGATTGATGGTGACTCCAAGCGTTGGCCATTTTTTGATGGTCATACGAGACCAATAAGTCGAGCGATTCATCTTATGGTCCCTCTCACTATGTCATAAGTCGAGAATCCATACATTTTTGTTCTCATCACATCGCTAAAGAAAAGTCTCGGTCGAGAAGACATTTTCAAGTTAGGAAAGTATTTTAAGTTGTGCGCACCCATAGATCTGCAAGGATCCACCCCAGGGTACATTGCGATAGCTTGGTGACTCCACTCGGGATAGTATAGAGAATTAGGCCAATAACTAGCCATGTCTTTCTAGGTTTTCGATTTTTTCGATCTTTGATCATTATTTAACCATGACCCCTTTGTCATTTTGTCATCTAATTTTTTGTTTGACATGATTTTCATGATTGTCTTGTTTTTTTAATAATCATTAGCTTAATAAAAATGGTAACACGGAAGTAAACAAAAAGGTTTGCTTGTTTCCCCATCACACACTGCGCACTTGCATGTACATTAGTGTCCCGCCAAACTCCATGGCGTGGTTATAACCCAATCATTTGGAGGAAGTGAGCTATCTGCCTTAGTGAGTAGCCCTCCGCATAGGCATGGCAATAACTTCCTGGATGTAAATTACCTATGTCTCTCGTGAGTAACCCTCCGCATTTGCATAGGGAAATACATGTAATGGATCAAACCCGTTCTGCCAAACCCATAATGGGTTTAGGATCGGGCTCCCTTGACTGTCCTTATTGGATGAAGGATCAATTTGGATACCTATTTAGGCATCAACTTAAACCTTATATAGTGAGCCCTACGAGCTAAACCATGTCAAACCATACTGGAATGATGGTAGAATACCCACAGAATAGGGTCATTCAGGGAAACATTCCTAGCCTTTACTCCTAATTACCATAGCTATGAAGGTGACAATGAGTACACAATTGTCACCCACATATGCATATTTATCATTTATCAAGGCAAGTCATTGTGCCACCCAAATGATGGCTAACCTTTGTATAAATAAGTGACGGTGAAAAAAACCATCATCCATAATGTCTTATACTACAAGCCGTTATGCTGTCCGAGTCATTGCTTAACGCGTATCCACACTAGTGGTGATAAATGAAGATTACCACTAGTCGATTATTTTTCCAACAAAATGAGATATTGCATCACCTCATAAAAGGGGCAGATAGCATCCTGGCATGCTAGTACACTGCCCGTTTCTTGTCTCACCACCTTGGTTGAGACATGTTATGAATTTTTTCGATGTTCTCAAATTCCTTAATTTCTTACATTTGTCTCTTATACATTTCACTCACTCATTTCTTTTTGTTTGTGTTATAGCGCATGCATCATCTCATCATATCTATCATGATTGTCATCATTTTGAGACAATTGTTCTAGTTCAGTGTTCAGCAAGAGACCCTTTTTGTTGCTGAATGAAAGATGTTATCGACAAAGTAGTTCCAGGATCCAATTATCTCCAATGCATGTGCATATTTACTGTCACCTGTTTACACTCGCATCAATCATTCATCATTGCATCATAATAAATACATTTTCAACTAGAAGTCTAATACGGGAATTGGGCCATAAAAGTGCAAGGGACTCCGGGGTCAAGCAGGAAAACGAAACCTAACATCTTGCATTGCTACAACACGTGACGTTGTAAACAAATCGTGGAGAGTGATCATGAAGCTCGCATTGAGTGACTTGAGCTAATGGTTAAGGAATCACAAGACCAGATGCTCCATCAGCAAAATGAAATGCAAACTCAGATGGCGAGACTTATGGAACTAATGACAACCTCTATAAGAGAAAAAGGGCAAGCTAGCACTGCTGAAACAAGGAACGATTCTCCCAACACTGAAGGGCTCCCTACTAATAATCCAGAACCCGCCTAAGGGGAACCTAGACAAGAACAATGGGCCACTCCTACACCTGCTACTCATGCTCCACCAGTCATCTACCTAAATCCCATTATGACAGGTCAATTTATTCCCAGTACTTAAGGAGTGAATGCTAGAGTCTCATCAGTAGATCCGATAGCCTTTGACCATGAGGAACCAGAAAAAATAGAAGGTCAAAAGTTCACTATGACTACAGAAGAAGTGAGCAAATTCTACCTACTGAAAAATGCCTTAAAGCTATCAAGGGGACTGATAAGTTCAGAGCTCTTGACGCTCAGTCGCTGTCTTTGGTGTTCAACCTTATCATTCCCCCAAAGTTAAAGTCCTAGAGTTTGAAAAGTTTAATGGAACCATTGATCCTTCTGTCCATATCTGAATATACTTGCAAAAGATGGCCCGGTATGAGAAAAATTAAAAGTTCCTCATCCATTACTTCCAGCATAGCCTCACTGGGGTAGCAGCTCGGTGGTATATCGAGCTAGAGAATGTCAAAATCCAATCATGGGCTGACTTGGCTAAGGCCTTTCTAAATCAATACCAGCACGTATCGGATTGGGTGCTAGATCGACTTTCCCTGATGAATTTCGAGAAGAGATCCATTAAAAGTTTTAAGCAATATACCCAAAGGTGGAGAGAGGAAGCAGCCCTAGTCCAGCCTCCCTTTATAGAAAAAGAGATGACAGTCACTTTTATTCACACCTTACGTGCTGCTTATTACGAAAAGCTTGTGGGAAATGCCACCAAGAAATTCGTAGACTTGGTTCTCTCTGGAGAAATGATCGATGCTGCCATTAAAAGTGGTAGAATGTTCACCGAAGAAACAATTGGATCAAGTTAGAAGCCCATTTCTGGTAAGAAGAAGGAAGATAAGGCCAATGCTATAAATTATGCTGGCTCATCTCAGTCGAGACAGCATCAAGCACTCAACCCTCACTATTCAAGAACGCCTTATTCTTACCCTGTCACAATATCCCCACAGCCAATCTCTGCCACCACTTATAACCCATCCCTTACAATCCCATTAAACCCACCATAAGGCTACCCTCCACAGGTCCACCAAACTACATTCAAACAACTAATAATGCACCCGACAATCGAGGTGCAAATCAACTAAGACAACATTTGATCTTATCCCTATGACCTATAAGAAGCTCTACCAAACTTTGCTCTAAAATCATTTAGTGGATCTGATCTATGTCCCAGAAAAGAAGCTGCTATACCCGCCATGGAACAACCCTAACACCCATTGTGAATACCATGCTGGGGCAGCGGGGCATGACATTAAGAACTACACGTATTTCAAATAAAATGTGCAAAATCTAATCAATGTAAAAGTCTTACAGTTCAGGATGAACCAAGGACCAAATATTGCTGCCAATCCTTTACCAAACCATACTGAGCCAGCTGCAAACATGATCAATATCGAGCCATAGAGTTTGTGTCCTTCCACCAAGACTTGATTTTGATAGGGGGTCATGACAAAAGCCCTTGCACTTTTTTTGTCCCTTTATGGGATGTCAAGAAATGAAAACCCACCTGCCCTTGCCTAAAGGCAGTAGGTGTCCTATGTAAAGGGCTTTTTTATCAAGTATTATCAATGACATGACTTTTGCACATATCATTCCATATTGTGTGTCTAAATCACTTTTCAACCTTTTTGTCTCCATTACTCTTTTGCCCCCATTTTTATCAAAATCTTTTGGTTATGTGTGTGCCTTTTGCAATATCTATTTCCTTACCCTTTTAGGTGTCCTAATGATAGTGACATGGATATGTCTAATGGGTCTTTAAAGATCAATTTTAAACGATCAATTTGCACTAGCAAAGTTGATTCTGAAGAAGGTTTTGAAGAAAGCTCCACACCACCAGACCTTTCACAGTTCATGATCCAGTATGATAATTCCATCCTTATCACCAAACATGGATGGGGCAGTTAAGGTGGCCATCAAAAACATTAAAAGAATGGTTGAGAAAATGGCCAAAACTCACAAAGATTGGCATAAGAAGCTATCCTTTGCACCTCATGCCTATCCAACCTCAGTTCGAACTTCCACGAATACTACCCCATTCTCCATTGTCTATGGGATGAAAATCGTATTGCCCATCAAAGTCGAGATCCCTTCTCTCAGAGTTTTGATGGAAGCCAAACTTGAAAAGGCTGAATGGGTCAAGAACAGATACGACCAGCTTAATCTCATCAAGGAAAAATGCATTGGCCATGGTTAAACACATCAAAGATGCATGATTCAAGTCCACAACAAAAAGATGCACCCACGATGATCTTACCCAAGAGAATTGGTATTGAAAAAGATCCTCCCAATTCATAAAGATGTGCGGGGCAAATGGACCCCTAATTGGGAAAGATCGTATGTCATGAAGCAAGCCTTATCTGGAGCGGCCCTAATCTTGTTAGAAATGGATGGCAATGTCTTGCTTAACCCAGTCAACTCAATTTCTGTCAAGAAATATTATACGCAGAAGATGAAAACCTGAAAAGGCGTCTTAAAAAAAAAAGACAAAAAAATAACAAAAGAATAACAAAAAAAAAACAAAAAAGAAAACAAACAAAAAAAATAAAAACAAACAAATAAACAAAAGAAAACAAAAGGGCCAGATGAAAATCTAAAAAGGGGCATCGGGGCAGCCAACCCTACTATAGTTCAAAACCCACAAGGGGTAACTGGAGAGGATTAATTTTGATGGGGCATGAATCGAGAACACCCACAAGACAATGCAAAGCAATCCTAGAGATCTTTCGAAGATCATCTCATGTTAGGCACATTCATTGTTCGAGAAGGATTCTGAAAAGCACCTAAAGAACATCCATGTCATGATTGTCAGAGGCATCTTTCACCCCAAAGATCATCTTTCTCGCTACCCTATCAATTGCTTGTCAAATAGTATATTGAGTTATGTCTCTTTGTTGTCATAAATAAATATTACCTTGTTTCTTTTAACCCCTGTACAATTTATGTTGCACTTGTCATTTAGTTGATAATGTTTGATAATTAACTGAAATATGCATTAGGGCATCTTGATATTACATCGAAAGGAAAAAAAAGCACAGGGAATTTTGCTTACACCCCGATCATCAAGATCATGCATCTTTTGCATCCAAACACCCATTCAGCATTACCATGCACCAAACCATTTCTTACTTTCATAAGCCACATCTCTAGAAAAACTATTTCAAGCTAACCAAAATTGACCTATGCATTCGATCAGAATCCTATCGAAACCAGAGACATCAACTTGATGAGTCGAATAGTCTCTAAATTGTTAGCAATGCCCTCTATTTGTCAGAAAAACGATTGAGCCTCTCGAATCGAGAAATGCAACAGTCCAAATTCTTGAGACTAAATTTTCGATCATATCCCCAGTGGAGCAAGGACAACCTACAATCCCTGGCAAGATAAGGAAAATTTTGGTCCATGGTTGGAACAAGGATGAATTGCCATCCCTTTGAGAGTCTGAATGATGTACA
>JBBYHM010016010.1:0-10995 GCA_038381775.1 Adansonia rubrostipa
TTCCTAAATGTTTTTCTAACTTTGGGGATACTCCAATCCCACTACTCTAAGGGGATACTCCAACCTCATTTTTAAAAAAAAAGATAAAATTTTTTCTTTATTCCTAACTATTTTCATAACTTTATTTTAAGGGACACTCTAACCCTACTTCTTCAAGGGGATACTCTAACCCTACTTTTACCTCAAAAATTTAAAATTTATTCCCTTTTGGATGCCTCAAACTGTTTTGATAAAAATCATCTATGCTTTTTAAATTTCCATCGAATTTAGACCAGTTTCTAAAATTGTCATCCAAGTTATTCTTTAATAATTAAAGGCAATTATGCCACAAATTTCAATCGCCCCTCTTTCTTATGTTCTTTTGTTTATGATTGCTTGTTTATGATATTATTTAAATATCTTATTTTTTGCCTCACTAACTTGTTTCCTTTTACAGTTTTATTGTGCATTCATATTTAAAATTCATTTTCTAATGAAATTTATAAAGCGATGTTTCGAGTTGGTATCTTTCTAGTGCCTAATATGAAACATCCAATTTTTAAAATCCAATCCAGACATCGTTTTCATAAAAAATCCTTATGTTCCTCACATCTTTGAAGCACATTGGTGATCTAATTTTTCTCAATAAAAAACTTTAGATTTACATTTTCTAAAACTTCATGCATTAAAGAGGATTATACCTAAATAAAAACCAAATGGAACAGATTTAACCTAGACCAAAGTAAGATATAGTTAGTAGGTACCAATTTTGAGCATCATAAGGATTCTAGTCCTTTCCTAGACTTTATAGACCTTGAAATTATTATTTCGAGTGTTATAACTCATGATATTATTTTCAATAGGCATTTGATCTTGCCCAGCCTAAAATGATCAGTGCTGAATCCAAGTTTATGGCCACTTCATGTTGGCCATCCGAGTCTAATTGCATGAATGACTCATTCAACAATCCATACCCATTCATATTACCATGCTTAATCCAAATCCCAGTTAAGGGATAGCTCAAAGGCTCGACCACAACCAGCCATCATTTATTTTTAAGTCGAGCGCGCTATGCCCTTTGAATCATTCGAAGTTTTAAAGGTTAGGCACGTGGCAACAATCATTACTTATTCTTTCATGTCTTTTAGGGTTACCAAGGTATTGTCATGTTAAAGATATACCTCAAGGGCATTTTGATAAGTTCCTTAGAGCTGAGTTCTAGGTAGTCATCAGGATGCTTTTATGCCAAAGGTGTGCATTTAGGATCGCTTTGCCCCTTTATGATTATCTTCATGCCTTTTAAGGTTACCAAGATACTTTCACGTCCAAGGTATACCTTGAGGGCATTTTGTTAATTTCCCTAGAATCGAGTCCTAAGTAGTCACCAGGATGCTTTTAAGCTAAAACTATGCATTTAAGATAGGTTCAACCCTCTTTGATCCTTTCTGCATCATTTAAGGTTACCAGGACACTTTCACGTTGAAGGTATATCCTAGGGATATTTTGGTTATTTCTCTAGAAATAAGTCCTAGGTAGTCATCAGGTTGATCTTAAACCAAAGTTATTTAGGATAGGTTTACCCTTTTATGATACTTTTCATGTTCTTTAGGGTTATTGGGATACTTTCACATTAAAGGCATGCCTTTAGGTCATTTTAGTACTTTTTTAGTGCCACCACGTGCCTCCTTTTAAAACATCAGATGATCTAAAGGGAATGGCCTACTGGACTCAAAAATAAATGATAGTTGGTTATGGTTCAGCCTTTGACTTATCCCATAATCGAGATTTGGATTAGGCATAATAATGTGAAGGAGAAAGAAGAGACCGTTAGGCAAATCACTCATCCAACTAGTCTCGAATGGCCATCATGAAGTAGCTATAAACTTGGAGTCATCACCAATCATTTCAAGCAAGGCAAAATTAGATGCCTATTGAAAATAACATTTCGAGTTACAAAGCTCGAAACATCGATTTCAGGGTCTACAAAGCTTAAAGATTCATTGGTTAGGTTTAAGAGTTAGTTATGCATTGGAAAGGATTAGCATCCCCTCAACGCCCAAAATCGGTACCTACTAACTATGTTTCACTTTGGTCTTGATTAAATCAGTTCCATTTAGCCTTTATTTAGATATAATCCTCCTAAATGCATGAAGTTTTGCTAGAAAATATAAATTTGGGTTTTTTTAAAAAATTAGATCACCTATGTGGCTCGGAGATGTAAGGAACTAGGGATTTTTGTGAAAACAATTTCTAGATTGGATTTAAAAAATTGGATGTTTCATATTAGGCACAGGAAAGATACCAAAATGAAACATTGCCTTGTAAATTTTTTTGAAAAAAAAAAATTTAAACATGAATACATGATAATCATTACAAGAGGAAATGTCTTAGTAAGACAAAAAAAAGTTGGGAAATATGATAATATCATAAACAAGCAATCACAACTAAAAAAACATGACAAAGGATAGATAATAAAAAATGTATCTCATAATTGCCTTCGATTATTGAAGAATAATTGGGATGACAATTTCAGAGATAGGTCTAGATTCAGTGGTGATTGGAGGGACAAAGATGATTTTAATGAAAGCAGTTTAAGGCACTCAAAAAAGTGAAAATTTTGGATTTTTTTAAGGTAAAGCAGGGTTGGAGTATCCCCTTGGAGAGGTGGAGTTGGAGTATCTCCAAAGATAGAGTTAGGAAAATTTTTAGGAATAAAGAGAAATTTGAAGCTTTAATTAAAAAATGAGGTTTGAGTATCCTCTCAAAGTTGTGTAGCTAGAGTATCCCCAAGGATAGAGTTAGGAAGATATTTAGGAATAAAGAGAAAATTTAAATTTTTAATTAAAACTGGGGTTAGAGTGTCCCTTTGGAACAATAGAGTTAGAGTATGTCTACTAGAAAAATTTTTAATATGAAATCCTTTTTTTTATTTTTAGCCTTTATCTAAGTCAAAAGGGGTTAATGTTGTGGGGGAACTAACTGGATGCTTTTTGAGACATTCGAACGTCTCGATAAATGGAGATTCAAAAATTAAGTTGAAAACAAGGGATAGCATCGTGTCATCTCTATTTTTGAATTTTTTTTGGGTGCATCCAAAGACTTCAGAAGGAAAAGAGGTACCATTGGAAAGGTAACGTGATAAGGTTTAATATAAAAATATTTCAAAATCCTAGAAAATCACTTTCTAGGTAGAATTAATTTTTCAAATTAAGTTTGTCTCAACACTAACAACATGTACAAGGAAAAGGGCATGATGAAATTTGGAAAATCATTCCAACCCTATTTAGAATCATTAGATCATGAACAATACCTTTTTGAAAAAAGAATTTTGTGAACATTTTAGGAAAAATATTTTTAAAACACACTGATAAGCCAAAATGGCCCAAATAGGATGTTGCACGCTTGTTCAGGGGTTCCAAACAATTAAGGTTTGAAAAATCATAACTCCTTTGTCCGGGATGATCTGAGGGCAAATAAGACACCATTAGAGTGGTAATTCGATGCCTTTTAATGGAAAAATATTAGAAAAATCTAAGAAAATATTTTGTTGTTCAAAAATGATTTTTCAAATTTAGACTACAATGTTGCCAGAGCAAAAACCTTTCCCAAAAAGGAATTTTGTGGACAATACCTTTCCGAAAAAGGAATTTTGTGAACATTTTAGGAAAAATATTTTAAAATCTTGTAAAAATCATTTGATGAGCCAAAAAGGCCTAAACAAAATGTTGCACACTTGTTCTAGGGGTTCCGATAGTAAAGGTTCAAAAATTCATAACTCTTTTATTTGGGATGATTTTAGGGCAAATAAGACACCATTAGAATGGTAATTCGATGCCTTTTAATAAAAAAAATTAGAAAAATCCAAGTAAATATTCTATGGTTCAAAAATGATTTTTCAAATTCAGACTATAATGTTGCCAGAGCAAAAATAGGGGGGTTATTCAATATTTTGAGTTTTTTGAGGGTCAAATTCGATTTATGGACATCTGAACATCCATAAAACAGGGGAAAGATTGACACGGGCATCACGAGTTTATTCCACAATCTCGAGTAGTTTGGGACGATGAAACAACTCATTAACCCGGCCATAAAGGTGTTAGACTTGAAATCAAGGCTTAGTATTTTTTGACTAAATGAGGTTATGTTTGCTTAAAAAAATAGCATCTTTAAACTTGTATTATCATGAATCTAGAGCTGAAACGTTTGCTTTATCCTCAAGATTGGAAGACCAATTTTACAAAAACATTAATCCATGTTATTCTTTATCTATTGGAGGTAGCATAAACTTGAGGATTTCTTTTAAAAATTAGATTTTTAACAAACAAGCATGCATCTTGACAGGAATGACATGAACGAAACATAACATGCACTAAGATGAACAAGGTTTAAACATGAAAACACACACAAGTGACATATTGACATTAAAATAGGTGACAAAAATGTGAGACGATGACAAATAAGGTGCATAAACATATTTAAACAAAGAAATGCAGGCTGAAGTTGTCAAGACAGCATTTTTATGTTATGAAACTCCTTAAAACATAAGAAAATGCATGGATATACAGAAGACATGTTAAGGAGAACATAAGCATCTGAAAATAGATGAAACATGATAAAAAATGCATACATAAGGTGGTTGTTTTTATGACAGAATGAAAGACAAGATATTTGGCCTACCAAGTTACATTAAGGCATCAAATGAACATCAATAGACTAAGACTACGATAAACAAGGTAGCAATAATGCACGAGAACCTTAGAAGGGTCATGGCAACATAGAGAGGCCATTAAAGTGATGGAAAAGTTAAAAAATTAGAGAATATGCAAAGTCAAATGTAGAAAATATATCAAAAGTTTCAAGCTTCAACCTTTTCTCTTAGTAGTAGTTTTGAATTTCACTTTTTTAGCATTGAATAGCAAAATAGTGATGAAAAAAAAGGGCTTTTTCATTAATTATGGATAAATAGGAGTATTAAAGGGAATATGAGTGAAATGAAGGTTTTTGGAAAGACTTTTGGTGATGGTTTGGAGGGATCCAAAAATGGAAAAGAGTTTTTTAGTTTTTTTATGGTTGAGGAATATTGAAGGAATGATTAAAATTAAGAGGTTTCTGCTGGGAATCTCTTTTTTCTTCTTGTTGGTTGATGGCCTTCAGCTGAGTCCAAGGTTGGCTTATATAGACATGTGGCTATGAAGACAAAAGATAACAAGGCAAAGGCATTTTAGGGTTTTGGTGGATGTATTTCATGTCGAGGCAGCTTCAGTGCTTAGCTGCCATGCAAACCCATCGGTTTGCTCAGAAAAATAATGGATCTAAGCTACTTTACACATTTGAGCATTAGGTAAGTTTAGCTTTACCCTTTGACAAATTGCATAATGCCATGAAATGTCCTTTGGCATTGGCTATTTAGACCTCAAAACTTTATTTAAATCCAATCACAGGCCCAAAGATGAAGCATAGTATGAATTTTGATGATTTTTGGTACAAGAAACATGTTTGAATTAGATTTTGAATCAGTGGTGTAGGGGCTAAAAATGGCTCAAACTAGGCCAATGATTCTTTATGTATAAATACAAAACATTGTTTATCGATAGACGAGGTACTTTTTAACCATGAGTATCGATATTAAGAGCAAAAAAATATTTCTAGTCTTTAGACTTAAAGGCTTGTATAGATGCTTTATGGACTTGTATCGATACTCATGCTTGTGTATCCATACATTTTGCCAAAAATCTCAACTTTAGCTAGTGCCAAGGTCTGTGTCGATAGAAAATGCCAGGTATCAATACCAGATCTTAGGTATTGATACAAACCCTTTTGTATCAATACTGCATGTGAGAATTCAAGTTTTTGGTGATGTAAAGCGTCGTATCAATACTTGTACACCAATATAACTTGTATGTAGCCATGGATTCCTGATTTCCTCAACTTGGTGACAAACAGTGGGATATTGATCCAAGTACTCATCTGAATGACTCTAATGACACCATGAAAAGTGGCCTTCGATACCTCATTTTTATATTTTTTTTAACACGGCCCATAAGCATTTCAAACTTTCCCAAAAAAATTTTTCACTTGATGTCGTGTCGCCTAATAGTGCCTAATGACATGGCACCTAGTAGTCACCTCCTAGTTTTTATTTTAATTTTTGATTTTATCATTATTTAATTGTGTCTTAGGGTGCCAAAAGTGGGTCAGATAAAATAAAATGTCTATGGCTGCCCCTCTTTGGTCATTGCTAAGTTTTATAAATAGGGCAAAGACAAATAGAAACCATTTTGCTCAAGTGAGATGATGGCTTCATGTGTGAGATTATTTTTTCCAACTTAACCCCAAACAATGCCATTAACTCGTGTGGGCTTCGAGGTAGGTAAAGAAATATGTCCAGCTCTCTGTGGACTAAAGAAGATAGGTGCTAGTAGCTTATGTGGGATTTAAGGTAAATAAAAAGAGACATCCAACTCTTTGTGGACTAAGGTAGATTAGTGCTAGCAGCTTGTATGGGCTTAGATAAGTGTCCTGCTCTTTGAAGACTGAGGTAGCCAGGGAAGCATTTTGTTTTTTAAGGACTGAGATAGGTAGTTGCCACCAGCTTATTTGGGCTTAGAGGTAAGGAAGCATCATACTCTTTGAGGACTAAGGTAGGTAGTTGCCACCAGCTTGTGTGGGCTTTGATAAGCATCCTACTCTTTGAAGACTAAGGTAGGTGGGTGCCACTAGCTTCTGTGGGCTCAGATAAGTGTCCAGATCTTTGAAGACTAAGGTAAATAAGTGCCACCAACTATATAGGCTTTGATAAACTTCTTGCTTTTTGAAGACTGAGGTAAATGGGTGCCACCAACTTGTGTGGGCTTAGATAAATGCCCTATTCCTTGAGGACTGGAAGAAAATAAGTCTAGGATGCTTCTTGTGGATGAATTTCAATGAGCTCGTGAGGTTAAAGATACTTACTTGAAGCCTTTTGAGGTTTCTCAAAATTAGAAAATTGTACCTTAGGTTCTCTACAAATTTGACTTCTATATACAGGAGCTAGTACCTGTAGGACGTTAAATGCTACATAATGCATGGGGATGCAAGTGCTTATCTAAAAGACATAATAGTAATGACTTTAAAAGCTTAATCTAGTGGTTGGTTTTTGCCTTTTTTGGCTTTGATAAGGTGGCCTTTTGCCAAGGGTTTGTCAATCTTGGTTTAGATTTTGAGAGGCTTTGAATATTAAGGTTGTCCCTTATTCGAAGGTATCGAAGGTCTATGATCACTTATTGGGATGAGGTTTTGAGCATATTTTCAAGATGTGGGGTCCTAGGGTAAGACCAATTGTGGCCCCTAGAGTTCATTCTTAGTCTTTAGACATCAAACAAAGCTCCTACAAAGCTCTATCCTTCCAAAAAATGCTAGGAAATCTTGTTATCAGTTTTGTTTATTTATAAAGAATTACTAATTAAATGATAAACATGATGCGACATGGAGTGGAGGCTTACAAAAAGATTTTGTTAGAAACCAAGTAATTGTATTTTCATTCAAAGAAAAAGGGTAGAAGTTGTGACAAACATATGAGATTGCGAAAGATTTTGAAATACAAAAGAGATAAGAGAAGTCTTCATAGTCGATTGTCTCTGATACTGATAACATGAATTCTCCACTGAGTATTTTTAGAGATCTCTTTTAAGCAATTAATCCTTTTGGAGCTGGCTGATTAATAAAAAGATTCCTTAGATTGCCCCATGGTGGGATAGAGGCCTCATAGTTAGCTAGTTTCCATTTTTTTGAGTGCATGTATGGATGAGGTTTGGTGGGGTTTGGTCGGCATAGAATAAATTGGTTAAGTTATGACTTGCAGTCTTGATAAGAGTTATGAACATAGGGTAAAAGGGTTTGGTTGCTTAAGCTGCCCTCTTAGGTTTTCAACTTATGTTGTGTTTTTCTTTTTTCTTTTATTTTTGTTTTGTTTTTGGAGAATGGTAAGTCAAGAACTAATAGGATGCCCTTTTGGGTTTTCATCCTAAAGTCAAGCATAGTATTTCTTAATAGAATCAGAGTTCACTGGGTTGGGTAGGTCGCTACCATAAATCTCGATTAAGATTAGGGTTCCTCTAGAGAAAACACATTTGACCATCTACGGCCCTTCCTAATTTGGGGTCTATTTTCCTCGAGCATCTTTATCGATCTAGAGAATTTGTTTGGGCACTAAGTCACCTTCTCTAAACTAGTGAGGATAGACATTTTTGTTATGGGCCCTCATCATTCGTATTTGAGATAACTACCTATGACAAATAGTTGTAACCTTTTCTCTTCAGTGAGATTCAGTTGCTCATATCAGCTCTTAACTTATTTAGCTTATTCAAGTTAGGATTCCATCAAGACTTTAAGTGATGGGATTTCAACCTTGATTGGTAAGACAACCTTTATGTCATAGACCAAAGAGAATGGGTAGCACCCGTGGAAGTTTGTACTACTATGTGATAGGCATGTAATGCAAAAGGAAACTTTTCATGCCAATCATTATATGTCTCGGCCATCTTTTTAACTATCTTCCTGATATTCTTATTGGCTACTTCAACTACTCTATTCATTTTTGAATAGTAAGGATGGAGTTTCAATGCTAAATCTTAAACTGAGAGTAGATTGCTTACGTCATTTTATTCTTCAAATTACATGCATCATCTGTAATGATCTATTCGGGAAGACCATATCTAGAAACAATGTCTCATTTTACAAATTTGCACATGACAGATCTAGTGACATTGGGATAAGAAGCTATCTCCACCTACTTGGTGAAATAATCAATTACGAACAAAATAAAGTGATGCCCATTAGAAGCCTTAGGGGTAATCAGTCAAATCATGTCTATGCACCGCATAAAAAGAGGCATGCAGCTATCATAACATGTAAGGGTGTTGGCAGGACATGGATTTTGTCAGCATAGATTTGGCATTTGCGTAATTTTTTAGCATAGTCAATGCAGCCCTTTTCAGGAGTCAACTAATAGTAGCCTGATTGCATGACTTGTTTGGCCATTTAGTGTCTATTAGCATGCGTACTGCAAATTCTTTCGTGAACTTCTTTAACTATTCTTTTGGCTTTGAAAGCATCAAGGCATTAGAGTAGCACTTAATCCCATCCTTTTTTGTACAGAATCCTACCATCCAAAATAAAGCTCACGGCTTATCATTGGATGGCTCTCTTATCAGTTTTGGTGGTGTCTTTTAGGTATTGTTGATCCTTGATGTACTACAGGATGTCATGATA
Organism: Adansonia rubrostipa; assembly: GCA_038381775.1. NCBI lineage: Eukaryota > Viridiplantae > Streptophyta > Magnoliopsida > Malvales > Malvaceae > Adansonia > Adansonia rubrostipa. Next base: position 9,229 of record JBBYHM010016010.1, read on the forward strand.
CCTTGGCAAGCCATCCTTCTCTTCTTCAACATTCTGACAATGTGTCGAGGCTGTATAGATACTCATTTAAATAGGAACAATGTTTAATTCTTAATTGACTTTGTACATAAAAGACAAGGTGGCTAAGGCATCAGCAATTTGGTTCTCTTCTCAAGGTAGATGTTGAAAGCTAACATCATCAAACTTTTTCCTAAGTTCTAAGATTAGATTACCATAGTTGACCAATTTAGTATCATCCATTTAACATTCATTTTTTAGTAGTTAAATGACAAGGGTTAAATCTCCAAATAGTTGCAGTGTTCAAATAACCCTTTTAATGGCTGCTTGGAGTCCCATGATGCAGGCCTTATATTTATCTATATTTTTTGTACAATCAAAATTCAACCTTGCAGTGAAGGGGCAGTGGTTTCCATCAAGTGAAATAAGAATTGCCCTAATCCCATGTCCTAACACATTTAAAGCACCATCGAAGTACATTTTCAAAAATGAGCCACACTCGATAGTGTTCTTTGCCTCAGATATGCACATCAAATCTTCGTCAGGAAAATCAAAGTTTAAAGGTCGATAGTCATCTATTGCCTGACTTGCCAGGAAATCCATTATTGCACTACCTTTGATGGCTTTCTAATTTATGTCCATAGTGTCATACTCAAAAAGCAGGACTTGCCACCTAGCAACCTCCCTAACAAGATAGGAGCTTTATATAAATACTTGATGGGATCAAGTTTAGCGACTACCCATATAGTGTGGTACATGCATTGTCCTAACCTTCAAGCCATCTAAGCTAAAGCACAACATAGCTTCTCTACAAATGTCTACAAATGAATAATTATTTTCATATTCAGTGAACTTCTTGCTCAAGTAGTAAATAGATTGTTCCTTCTTTCCTGACTCATCATGTCGACCTAATACATAGACCATTGACTTGTCAAAAACTAATAAATATAGGATTAACAATCCACCAAGCACTAGTGGCACAAGTACTAAAATGTTCAAAAGGTAATATTTGACCTTTTCAAAAGCTTCTTAACATTCTTCATTCCATTCTCTAGGATTTTGTTTTTAAAGTAGTCGACCAACTGGATCACATTTGTCCGTCAACTGAGATATGAATCGGGCTATGTAGTTTAACCTTTCCAAGAAGCTGCTTAATTCTTTTTGAGCTTAAGCTGGTGACAAATTCTAGATGGCCTTAACCTTATCGGGATCCACTTTTATTCTTTTTTTACTCATAATGAACCCTAATAATTTATCGAATGTGACATCAAATGTGTATTTGGTAGGATTCATCTTAAGTTGATATTTACACAGCCATTTGAAGAGTTTTCATAGGCTGGCAATGTGTTCACTCTTTTTTGGTGATTTGGCGATCATGTCATCCACATAGACCTTAATTTTTTTATGCATAAGGTCATGGAACAATGTTACCATTACCTTCTAATAGGTTACCCTAGTGTTTTTTAGCCTAAAAAGCATCACCTTATGGTAGAAAGTGCATCACATGGTTACAAATGTGGTCTTTTCCATGTCTTTAGCTGCCATTTTAGTTTGGTTATAGCCTAAAAACCCATCAATAAGGATAATAGTGCATTTTTGGCAATTTTGTCTACTAGGGTATCAATGTGAGGTAGAGAAAAATTATCCTTGGTGCTAACTTAATTCAAATCCTTATTGTCCACACATATCCACATTTTACCATTTTTTTTTAGAACTGGGACTATATTTGCTACCCATTTAGGATATTTGGCTACCTCGAGAAATCCTGCT
>JBBYHM010016021.1:0-10994 GCA_038381775.1 Adansonia rubrostipa
TTCCAAAGAAAATTAGAGGTAATGTTCCGCGTGGGTATCTCTCCAGTGCCCAAAGTGGAACATTTCATTTTCAAAGTAAAATCTAAAGGTTATTTTTATCGAAAATCTCTATATTCCCCATCTCTCTGGGGTGTACATGAGATTAAATCTTTTTCATCAAAGCCTAGATTATTTTTACAAGATTCATGCATTAAAAGGGGTTATATCAAAATAATGACAAGTTAAGATCGAAAGATTGAAATCGAGATAAGACATAGCTAGTAAGGTACCGATTTTGGGTGTCGCGAAGAGGTTCGTACCTCATCGCGCATAACCAACTCCCAAACCCAAACGATGAATCTTTGCACTATGTAAACTACGGGGTCGATGTTTTGAGTTTCGTAACTCAAAACATAGGTTTTAATAGGCATCCAGTCATGCCTAGCAAAAAATGATTGGTGGCGACTCCAAGCGTTGGCCATTTTACGATGGTCATCCGACACTAATAAGATAAGCGATTCATCTTATGGTCCCTTTCACTATACCACAAGTCAAGAATCCGTGCATTCTCGTTCTCATCATATCGCCAAAGAATAGTCTCAATCAAGAAGATATTTCTAAGTCAGAAAAATATTTTAAGTTGTCCACACCCATAAATCTGCGAGGATCCACTCTGGGGTACGTTGTGATAGCTTGGCGACTCAACTGGGGAATGTAAGAGAGTTAGGCCAATGACTAGCCGTGTCTTGCTAGGTTCCTAGTTCTTTTGATCTTTAGTCATTATTTAACCATGCCCCTTTTGTCATTTTGTCACCTAATCTTTTGTTTGACATGATTTTCAGGATTGTCTTTTTTTTTTAATAATCATTAGCTTAATAAAAATGGTAATAGATAAGTCAACAAAAAGGTTTGCTTGTTTCCCCGTCACACACCATGCACTTGCATGTGCATTAGTGTCTCGCCAAACTCCATGGCGTGGTTACAACCCAATCATTAGAAGGAAGCGAGCTATCTGCCTTCGTGAGTAACCCTCCACATAGGCATGGTAATAACTTTCAGGATGTAAATTACCTATGTCTCTCGTAAGTAACCCTCCGCATTTGCATAGAGAATTACATCCAACAGATCAAACCCATTCTTCCAAACCTGTGATGGGTCTAGGATCAGGGTCCCTTAATTATCCTTATCTAACGGAGGAGTAATCTGGATACCTATTTAAGAATCAACTTAAACCTTATACAGTGAGCCCTACAAGCTAAACCATGTAAAACCAAACCAAAATGCTGCTAGAATACCCAAAGAATAGGGTCATTTGAGGAAACATTCCTAACCTTTACTCTTAATGACCATAATTATGTAGGTGACAATGAGCGTACAATTGTCACCCACATCTGCATTTTTACCATTTATTAAGGCATGCCGTCATGTTACCCGAACGATGGCTAACCTTCGTATAAATAAGTGACGATAAACAAAAACCATAATTCACAATGTCTTATACTGCAAGTCGTTATGCTGTCCGATTCATGGCTTAACGCGCATCCGCACTAGTGGTGATAAATGAATATTACAACTAGTCAGTTTTTTTCCATCAAAATAAGATATTACATCACTTCATGAAAGGTAGATTGCATCCTGGCATGTTGACACACTGCCCGTTTCTTGCCTTACCACCTTAGTTGAGACAGGCATCATCTCATCATAATTATCATGACCATCATCATTTTGGGACAATTGTTCTGTTTTGGTGTTTAACAAGGGACTTTTTTATGGTTTTATGAAAAATGTTATTGATAAAGCTGTTCTAGGATTCAATTGTCTCTAATGCATATGCATATTTATTTCCACCGTTCTTGCACTTACATCAATCATTCATTATCATAAGCATTCATCCATAAATACATTTTCAAGTAGAAGTCTAATACGAGAATTAGGCCATAAAAGTGCAAGGGACTCCAGGGTCAATCAGGAAAACGAAACCTAATATCCTGCATCGTTACAACACGCGACACCCTAAATAAATCATGGAGAATGATCATGAAGCTTGCATTGAGTGACTTAAGCTAATGGTTAAAGAATCACAAGAATAGATGCTCTGTCAGCAAAATGAAATGCAAACTCAGATGATGAGACTTATGGAACTAATGACAGCCTCAATGAAAGAAAAAGGGCAAGCCAGTACTACTGAAACAAGGAATGATTCTCCCAACGTTGAAGATCCCCTTGCTAATAATCCAGAACTTGCCCAAGGGGAACCTAGACAAGAACAACGACCCGTTCCTCCATCTGTAGCTCAAGCCTCGCCAGTTATCTACCTTAATCCTATTACGACAGGTCAATTCATTCCCAGCACTCAAAAGGTGAACATAAGAGTCTCATCAGCAGATCTGATAGCCCTTGACCATGAGGAACCAAAGAAAACATAAGGTCAAAGTCCACTAAAAGTACGAAAGAAGTGAGTAAATTCTAGCTACTGGAAAAACACCTCTAAGCTATTGAGGGGAGTGACAAGTTTGGAGCTTTTGACGCTCAATCACTGTCTTTGGTGTCTAACCTTGTCATTCCCCTGAAGTTTAAAGTCCCAGAGTTTGAAAAGTTTAATGGAATGACTGATCCTCCTGTCTATGTCCAAATGTACTTGCGAAAGATGGCCGGATATGAGAAAGACGAAAAGCTCCTCATCCATTGCTCCCTGCATAGCCTCACTGGGGCAGTAGCTCAATGGTATATCAAGCTAGATAATGTGAAAATCCAGTCATGGGCTGACCTGGCTAAGGCCTTTCTAAATCAATACCAACACATGTCAGATTAGGCGTCGGATCGACTTTCCCTGATGAATTTCAAGAAGAGATCCACTTAAAGTTTTAGGCAATATGCCCAAATGTGGAGAGAAGAAGCAGCCCTAGCCCAGCCTTCCTTTACAGAAAAAGAGATGACAGTCACTTTCATTCACACTTACACGCTCTTTATTATGAGAAGCTTATAGGAAGTGCTACCAAGAAATTCATAAACTCGGTTCTCTCTGGAGAAATGATCGATGCCGCCATTAAGAGTGGTAGAATGTCTGCTGGGGAAACAGCTAATCAAGTGAGAAGCCTATAGTCAATAAGAAAAAGGAAGAGGAGGCCAATGCCATAAATTATGTTGGCTCGTTTCAGCCAGGACAACATCAAGCACCCAACCCTCTTTACTCAAGAACACCATGTTCTTACTCCATCACAATATCTTTTCAGCCAATCTATGCTATAACTTATAACCCATCACTTGTAATCCCATCAAACCTATCACAAAGCTACCCCCAACAAATCTATTAAAATACCAATCGAACAACCAATAATGCACCTGACAATGGAGGTACGAATCAACCAAGACAACATTTTGATCCCATCCCTATGACCTATAAGGAGCTCTACCAAACATTGCTCCAAAATCATTTAGTGGCTCTAATCTATATCCCAGAAAAGAAGCCACCATACTTGCCATGGTACAACCTTAATGCCCATTATGAATACCATGTTGGGGCAATGGGGCATGACATTGAGAACTGCATGTATTTCAAACGAAATATGAAAAATCTAATCAACGTAAAAGTCTTGCAGTTTAGGATAAACCAAGGACCAAATGTTGCTGCCAATCCTTTACCAAACCATACTAAGCCAACTGCAAACATGATTGATACCGAGCCATAGGATTTGTGTCCTTCCACCAAGACCTGATTTCGATGGCGGGGTCATGACAGAAGCCCTTGCAATTTTTTTGTCCCTTTTATATAACGTCAAGAAATGAAAACCTACCCACCCTCGCTCGAAGGTAGGTAGGTGTCCTATGTAAGGGGCATCTTTATTAAACATTATCAATGAAATGACTTTTGCATATATCATTCCATATTATGTGCCTACATCATTTTTCAATCTCTTTGTCTTAATTACCTTTTTGCCTCTATTCCTATCCGAATCCTCAGATTGTGTGTTTTTAGCAATTCCTGTTTCTTCATCCTTTCAGGTGTCCTGAAGAAAGTGACATGGATGTGTCTGATGGGTCTTTAAAGATCAATTTCGAACAGTCAATTTGCACTAGTGAAGTTGATTCTGAAGAAAGTTTTGAAGAAAGCTCTGCACCACCAGACCTCTTACAGTTCAAGATCTAGCATTATGATTCTATTCTTGTCACTTAAAGATGAATGGGGTAGTTAAGGCGACCAAGAAAAACATCAAAAGAATAGTTGAAAAAATGGCTGAGACTTACAAAGACTGCTATGAGATGCTATCCTTTGCACTTCATGCCTATCAGACTTCAGTTCTAACTTCCACAAATGCTACCCCATTCTCCCTTATCTTTAGGATGAAAGCTGTATTGCCCACCAAAGTTGAGTTCCCTTCTCTCAGAGTCTTGATGGAAACCAAACTTGGAAAGGCTGAATGGGTCAAGAACAGATACGACTAGCTTGATCTCATCAAGGAAAAATGCATCTGCCATGGTCAAACGCATCAAAGATGCATGATTCAAGCCCACAACAAAAAGATGCACTCACAATGATCTCACCCAGGCAAATTGGTATTAAAGAAGATCCTCCTAAATCACAAAGATACGTGGGGCAAATGAACCCTTAATTGGAAAAGACCATATGTCGTGAAGTAAGCCTTCTCTAGAGGGGCCCTAATCTTGTTAGAAATGGATAGCATGTCTTGCCTAACACAGTCAACTCAGATTTCATCAAGAAATATTATACGTAGAAGGCGCAAAACTTGAAAAGGCATCTTTAAAATAAACAAACGAAACAAACAAAAAAAAACAAACAAAATGAAAAAACAAACAAAATAACAAACCAAAAAAAAATAAACAAGCATAAAAAAAGAAAAAAGAAAACAAAAAAGGTCTAAATGAAAATCTGAAAAGGGGTATCCGGGCAGCCAACCCGACTACAGTTCAAAACCCACAAGGGGTAACTTGAGAGGATTAATTTTAATGGGGCATGAATTGAGAATACCCACAAGATAATGCAAAGCAATCCTAGAGATCTTTCGAAAATTAACTCAGGCTAGGCACATTCATTATTCGAAAAAGATTCTGAAAAGCACCTAAAGAAAATCCATGCCATGATTGTCAAAGGCATCTTTCGCCCAAAAGATCATCTTTCTCGCTACCCTATCAATTGCTTGTCAAATAGTATATTGACTCATGTCTCTTTGTTGTCATAAATAAATATTACCTTGTTTCTTTTAACCCCTATACAATTCATATTGCACTTATCATTTAATTGATAATGTTTGATAATTAACTGAAATATGCATCAGGGCATCTTGATATTACATCGAAAGGAAAAGAAAAGCATAAGGAATTCTGCTTATGCCCTGATCATCAAGATCATGCACCTTTCGCATCCAAACACCCGTTCAGCATGACTATACACCAAACCATTTCTTGCTTTCACAAGCCACATCTCAAGAAAAACCAGTTTAAGCTAGCTAAAAATCGACCCATGTATTCTATCAAAATTTTATCATAACTAGAGACATCAACCTAATCAGGCAAATAGTCTACAAATTGTTGACAATGCCTTTCATTTGTCAGGAAAATGATTAAGCCTCCCGAATTGAAAAATGCAATAGTCCAAGTTCTTGAGACTAAATTTTTGGTTATATCCCCAATAGAGTCAGGACAAACTACAATCCCTAGTGGGATAAGGAAAATTCTAGTCCATGGTTGCAACAAAGATGAATTACCATCCTTTTGAGAGTCTGAATGATGTACGAGGAGAACTATAGCATCTCTCGTATTAGACTTTACATTATGCAATTATGATAGCATTTCATATCATGCATTCACATTACCATCTTACATCATCATTTTTAAAATATCACTTTAAGCCAAGTTTGCTGAACCTCTAAAGAATTCTTGGTAAGAACCCTAAGCTTCGCAAACCCAGTGCCATTCAGGTAAGGTCATTTTCTTCTCATCACCTCATGTCAAAACCCTTTTTATCAAGCAACTATCATCAAAGTGCTAGTTTCAAGAAATTATTGTCTATCACCAAAAAAAACTTTTGTCGAGAACACACATCAGAAGCTTTATCAAGAATTAGTGCCAAAACCCCTTTCAACAGGAAATTCTGTCATGAACTTCTGTTAAGAAAAGCTTGTATTAGAAGTTTTACCGAAAACTTTGTCACCACCCTTTAAAGCCCACATGTTAATGGCACCTCTACAAAGCCCACATGTCAGTGGCACCCTTTTAAGCCCACAAGCTAATGGCACCCCTTGAAAATCCATAAGTCATGGCACCTTTTAAAGCCTATATGTCAATGGCACCCCTTTAAAGCCCACAAGTCAGTGGCCCTTTTTTAAGCCCACAAGTCAGTGGCACCCTTTTAAGCCTATAAGTCAGTGGCACCCTTTTAAACCCATAAGTCAGTGGCACCCCTTTAAGCCCACATCAGCCGGTGGCACCCAAGTTTAAATCAAAGCCCACATGAGCTGGTGGCACCTAGTCTGAGTCAAAGCCCGCATGAGCTGGCAGTACCCGAATCAAAGCCCACATGAGCTGGTGGCACCTAAGTCTAAGTCAAAGCCCGCACGAGCTTGCGGTACCCAAGTTAAAGCCCGCATAAGCTGGCAGCACCCAAGTAAAAGCCCGCATGAGCTAGCGGCACTAAACTCAAAGTCCACACAAGCTGGCAGCACCCGAGTAAAAGCACATAAGTCAGTGGCAACCAAGTCTAAGTCCAAGCCTGCACGAGCTGGTGGCCCTCAAGTCTTAGCCTACACGAGCTAGTGGCACCCAAGTCTAAGTCAAAGCTCATACGAGCTAGCAGGACCCGAGTCAAAGCCCACACAAGCTGGTGGCACATAAGTTTAAGTTAAAGCTCGCATAAGCTGGTGACAACCCAAGTCAAAGCCCACACGAGCTGATGGCACCCAAGCCCAAGTAAAAGCTCACACGAGCTGGCGGCACCCGAGTCAAAGCCCACATGAGCTGACGGCACCCAAGTTTAAGTCAAAGCCCGCACAAGCTGGCGGCACCTGAGTAAAAGCCCATAAGTCAGTGGCAACCAAGTCTAAGTCAAAGCCCGTATGAGCTGGCAGCACCCAAGTCAAAGCCTACATGAGCTGGTGGCACCCAAGTCTAAGTCAAAGCCCGCACGAGTTAGTGGCACCTGAGTCAAAGCCCATACGGGCTAGTGGCACCTAAGTTTAAGTCAAAGCCCGCATGAGCTGGCGGTAACCTAAGTCAAAGCCCGCATAAGCTAATGGCACCCGAGTCAAAGCCTGCACAAGCTGGTGGCACCCTAGTCTAAGTCAAAGCCCGCATGAATTGGTGGCACCCAAGTCTAAGTCAAAGCCCACATGAGCTGGTGGCACCTAAGTTTGAGTCAAAGCCTGCATGAGCTAGCGGTACCTGAGTCAAAGTCCGCACGAGCTGACGGCACCTGAGTCAAAGTCTACACAAGTTGGCGGCACCCATAACAGAAATCCCTGTTACTCTATACCTGCCTAAGGGGGTCAAACCTTAAAAAACCTAACATGCTAGTGTTCTGGCAAACGTCAATCCACCCCAGACAAAATAGTGTCTATTTGTCTTTGCCTTGTTCCTGATTCTCAGCAACAGTCAAAGAAGGGTAGCTGTAGACACCTTATTTTGTACGGGCTAATTTTTAACAATATGGAGCATAGATGTAAGAAAGGGCGATGAACGTCGAGTGACGTTAAATATTTTGAGGACATCAAAAAGGCTTAGGGTTCATATCAAAGGTAAATGCAAAGATGTGACATCAAATGATGTAGTGCAAGGTATCTAGGGACAAAAGATATGAGAAAATTCATAATTTTACTTAAATGTATTGATACATGGTTCTCATGTATCGATACAATTCTCCAACGCACCAAAAATTTGAAATGTCCTCATTTGTATCAATACAACATGTAAATGTATTGATACATAAGCCTCTGTATCGATACAGGACCTCATGTATCGATGCTAGACCATGCCAAGACCAAAACATGCATTCTGTAAAGGAATGTATCGATACATATCAACATGTATCAATACAGTGGTTTATAGTATCAATACAATGATCATTGTACCGATGCAATTTCATTATATCGACATTATCAAGGTTTTTAGACCAAATGTACTGATACATTATGCAATGTATTGATACATACAGGCCATTTTCACGATCCGAGCATTTTTAACTCGTTCACCATTGATCCAAAACTCGATTTTAACTTATTTCTTTGCATCAAGAAAGATTAAAGCACATATCAGATTATGAATTTAGACTTTTGAATTAATCATAACATTTTTTGAAGTCTAAATTGGATCAAAAAAAGGTCAGCATCACATGATCACCTTGCTCCTTAGCTGTTAACCAATATCACCATCAGCCACCCTATTTGCTGGAGAAGCATTCCAGCATTTAAACTAGCCACCCTATGCCTATCACATTGGCAGCAAGTTGCTCCTTACAGCTACCCTATATCCATCATGTTGACATCACCTTGTTCCCCTTGAGAAATGGCCAAAAATTTCTCCAATTTGGCTCCAAAAAGGCTAGTATAAATGGAACACTTCTATCTCAGCTGAAAAAAATGTTAGATTCTAGCTCATTTACACTTCCAAAAAGACAGTCATACATCTAGAAAACCAAATCCCATAGCTCTTCACCTATCACCCAAAAATAGCTCCAAAACACTTATTTTTAACCACTACACACTTTAAAAATCACCCTTATCCATACCAGAACCAAAACCTTATTATTTCTCTCTTTTTCTTACTTGTTAACAACAAGGAAGAGAGGGAAATTCAAGCCTTCTCTGCTGCTCCAACTATTTGGCCAAAGTTGAAGTTTTGTTGGCATAACTTCCTACTTAATCACTTACAGTTTTGTTTTTCAGCATCTTCATCATTATAGTGAGCTCTCCATGTTTCCATCACCCTTTTAGGATTATCATGCTTTATTATGGCATTTAGTTATGGTGGTTTAAGATTTGGATGCCTTAATGCCCCTTTTATGTGCAAAATGGTTCATTTCACCCTCATTAGCTTGATATCTCTTGCTCATGCATTTTGTGCCATGTTCATGCATCTTATTATCCTTAATCCATGCATGAATCATTAGCATAACACATTTCAAGCACATTTACACATTAACTTACATGAATCATTATCATTTTCAGCATCCATAAATTTTTTGTCAAAGTGCATAACACTTTCTTTGTCTAAGCCATTAGTAAAATTAGCATCCCTATTCATGTTATATGTCATCCCCCTATATGTTTGTTGTCTCCTCCTTGTCTAAATGAATGTTTGATGGCTTTCAAAAACTGAATTTCAAAAACCCCCATGCCAAGCATGTTGACCTCAACCAATAAGGATCAGCATGGACTTAGCATTTTCCTTAAAGTTAGCAAAATATCTTAGGGAAAATTAAGTTTTTCTAGATTTGGAATCTTGGTTAAACAAGCTTAAATCTTCTAATTTTGAAACAAAAATAGCTTTACAACTATTCCCTAAAAATTTATGCCTTGTTTGAGTTAAAACCTTGAGTGGTATGATCAATGGGCTATTTCATTGGCCCAAATTACTCCGGGCTGTGCAAATGAGTTCGTGATGCTCATGCCACTCTTTCCCTTTAGTCATAGATGTACAAACATCAACGGCTCGAGTTTGAACCCCTAGACATAAAAATTAAGAGATACTCCCTGTTTTGCCTTGTCCCCTACTGGCAGCACAACTGCTGCAAATTGAAAAATCATTTTAAAATCCTAAACGATTTTTTATGGATTTTTTTATTTTTCTTTTATCGAAGCATGTCGAATTATTTTTAAAATGATGTCTTATTCACCCTCGGATCATTCCGGATGAGAGAGTTATGATTTTTCAAGTCTAAACTGTCCAGAACCTCTGGAATCCCAACATGTATTCTGGTTGGGCCGTTCAGGCCCAATAATGACTTTTTCAAATTTTTCAAACATTTTTCATAAAAAGTTCATGAAATTCCCTTTTTAAAAAGGCATTGTTTGCCATTTTTTGATACCAAATGAGTCAAGGGTGATTTTTCAAATTTGACATGCCTTGTCCCTCATATGCTCTGCTAATAGCACTATCAATTTGAACTTGAAAATTTATTCCCCTAGAAAGTGACTCTTTGGGGTAGTGGGAATATTTTTAGGATGACCTTCATCGAGTCACCTTTCTAACGGTGTCTTGTCCACCTTCTAAATCCTTTGAATCAATTTAAAATAAATTCAGGAATCAAGATAGAGGGACACTGTCCCTTATTTTTTATTTTCATCAAAATCGAGTTATTTTCTCGAATTTCATCTTGAGACATTCAAATGTCTCCATGCCAGCCCAATTAGACTCGAGAATATGCTTTGACCTCCCATTGGCTTGTATCAAGGCACAAACACATCTTACATCTTTACAATCCTCATTCACAATAATTTCTTTTATCAAAAGTTGTCTAAATGCTCACACATTTCCTAAATCATAAAGTTTTGTCAACTTAAATTTTTTCAACTAGACTTCTTTAAAGAGTGTCAAACGTATCACTTTTGGGGATACTCCAACCCTAATTTTCAAAATCATCAAGATTAAAAAAAAACTTCTTTTGTCAAAATGATTTCTCATCCGAGAGGATACTCCAACCCTGCTTTTCAAAATTGTCAAAATTAAAAAAAACATCCTTTCATCAAAATTATTTATTATTCACAGGGATACTATAACCCCACCTTTCTGAAGGGATACTCTAACCCCGTCTTTTAATTATAATTCATTTTTTTCTTTTCCCAAACCCTTATGAATATGTCAAAAGAAACCTTTTTTAATCAAGAAACCCAGATGCGTCTCAAAAATTGTCGATTTAGTTATTCTTAAATAATCAATGCCAATTGAGAGATAAACTCCAATAGTCCACCCATTTTCTTTATCACTGCCTTGAATGATCCATGTTATGTTATTTCATTTATTGTCTTACTAACATGATTTCTTTGTGATGATTATTTGCATTCATG
>JBBYHM010016053.1:0-10991 GCA_038381775.1 Adansonia rubrostipa
AGATATCGAGTATTGGGTGTCATAAGAGGGATTGATCCTTAATCGTGATTGTAACTGATTCTTAAACTTTTTTATTCAATCTCTGATATTATCGCAGATCTCAGAATTTGCTTTTAATAGTTTCATATCCCTTGAAATACAAATTCCAATAGGTGACCAATCTTATCTGACCAAAATAAATTGGTGGCAACTCTAAGATAAATAATCATTTCATAAAGGTTAAGAGTGAGTGGTTCATTTTAACGGTCCAATCCCCTAACGTGATAAATGATATAAATGATATCTATGTAGGAAAGAGGAGTCCAAAAATGATAGAAAATTATATATATATAGGAGCGAAGGGTAAACCCACCTTTTAAGTCCAGCTTGGTCAGGATTCATATCTGACCACATTACGATAGCTTGGCAACTCTATTGGGGACAAGATAAAGAGTCAAGTATAAAATTAATCGCATGTTAATTAAATTTTGATTGATTCAGTTTCAATTAGTATTTGACTATAATTTTCAGTATTTTCAAAATAATTTTTATTATATTTTTTATTTATATGGAAATTCGTGTATATATTGTTCATATTGTTCACTAACTTTTTTGTTTATTTTGTAACATTATTTTTAGGGGGCATTTAGGATAGGGGTTTTGTTTTTATTTTTAGTCATAAAAGGTATGTTTGTTCCCTGATACACACTATGAAATACATATGCATTATACTCTTCTCTAGACATATGGAGGAGCCATAGATAACCTAATAATTTATGAGGGGTGAAGTAACTCTGCCTTCTGAGGTATTAACCTATGTTTAGGCTAGTGAAAAGCCTACTGGGTGTAAATTCCTATGTCTGCTCAAGTTGTTAGCCTTGTTATAGGCATGGAAGATACTCACATTTGAATTAAACCATTTTCGACATAAACTCACGATAGATAAGGATTAGGGTACCTCATTAGTTCTTTCTAGGCTCAGGGAGCAATTCAAGAGCCTATTTAGATGTCTAATCTAAACTTCATGTATTGAACCAAAAAAGCCTCACCTAGTTAGAACCATACCTGATTCTAGGGGTTATCAAATTATGTACACATGGGGGAATGTTTCTAACATTTTACTCTTATAATTTAATTTTCTTTATAGCAGTATGTTTGCATTTTATTGGAATGATAAATATTATTTTCATTTTATTGCCTTGATTTGCAATATCTGTGATCATTTTTTCCTAGGGGAAATTTTTGGTTGTTATCTTATCTTTAATAAAAATTTCTATGACCAAAAAAGAGAACTTCATAGATTCCTTTTTATGCTGCAAACAAAAAAAAAAGAGAAAAATGTGAACTTCTCTTTTCCCAAAGAAAAAAAAAGAAGTCCATAAAATGAAAACAAAGTCAAGTGAAAAAAAAAAAGAAACAAACAAAAAAAGTAAAAAAAAAAATCAAAATCAAAATTAGATTAATCAAAATTCTGAAACTTTTAGGTCTATTAAAGAAAAAAGAGAAAAGCTATTGTTAGAATTTTTTCTTTTCAACTTTTGACATGACATCTATATCCCATGAATACTTGTAAATCCATTCAAGCATTTACAAAGTCTGTACGTACATATGTTCATGTATCCATAATTTCTATCCTATGAACACTTGTAAATCTATTTAAGCATTTACGAAGTCACATGTTCATATGTTCATACATTTGTAATTTTTATCCCATGAATACCTGTAAATTCATTAAATCATTTTTACATTTGGAAGGTTCACATATTCATTTGTTTTTTATGCTCACACATTAATTTTCATAAGATGCTAAATTCATTCCATTCATTACATTTAAAGGACCAGTGCATGGATGACAATTTAGAGGCAAAAATTAGCACACTAGAGTACGTCTAAGAAGAGTTTCATCATTAGATCCTGAGAATGAAAAATCATCTTGATACACTGATAAAAATGATCAAAGATTTATATGGGATAAGTTCAAACCCACTCAATACCCGTGTAATCGGTGCTGAAGCAACGTCAAAAGTTTCTAAACTTCCATCGCCTTATTAGAAGCATTAGAATGTTGAGGGGCAATAAGTAATCATAGAGATGACCTTTTTACCATTGGGTAGGTTTTGCAAATATGGGATTCAAAAATAATTTTTTGAACTTATAAGGATTCCTTAGGAAAATGAAGTGTTTGCAAAAGCAGTCCTTTTTATTATTTTTTTAAGCCTATAAATATGGTTTTGTATTCTAACCATAAATGAATAAATTAGAGAACTTTGGGTCGATAAAATAATATTGTTGAATCATGACTTAAATTCCTCAGATTCTTGCCCCTATAATAATCTCCACGTTTGATACTTGTCCAATTGCTTGGCACCCATTCTATACTGTTAAATGCTCCTTATTCACTCATTCATGCATTCATTTATTCATATTAATCCATGTATCAATTTTCTATTCATTGATGTCCATACAAGGATGATAATAAAAATTAATGTTGATGAGATATATGCATATTCATGCAAATTGATTCAAGTTCTTTTCCTATTTTTTTTAGGAGAAATAATGCAGAAGCACTATATCAAAGATACAACTTAACCAGATGGGTTGGGACAAGTCTAAAAAAAAAGGGAAAATAGAATCTTTACTCTAAGCCACTTGAGGAAATAAAAAAAAAAAAGAAGAAAGAAGTCGAGGACTAGTTTATGCATATCATAAGGCCTTGATCAAGGGAATATGTAAATAGTTTCATATCATGAGGCAAGCCTTACAAGTCTCGTTGAAATTTATAAGCCAAAATTTCTATATAAGGGTCTATCAGAAATGGCACAAAGCCAAGAAATGCAACAAGAGCATGATCAAGTAGAAAAAAACATTCAGGCTGTCGAAAGTAAAGAGGGATATAGAGATATAAATAAACTTTTATCAATGTTGGACTTGGTTATCCCACCAAATTTTAAAATTGAAAAGTTTGAAAAATATGGTAGATTCACATGCTTTAGGGCACATTTGATGACATATAATAGTAAAATGGCAGGGAATAATAATAATAATACTAATACTAATAATAATAATAATAAAGAAAAAATAATGGTCATTCAGCCAAGAAGGCTTGAAATCTTTCTTGGCCGAACCTCCCCTATAAAATAAGGGGAAGGATTTTCAATAATGGCTTAAGGTTTCCATAATACCAAAACACTAAAAAAACCATAGAAATTTCAAGTTTTTTCAAGCTTTCAAGGTAACATTACTTGAAAAACTCATGATTTTTGTTGATTTCATGCATGATACATCCTTTTAATGAGCTTTGTGACTACTTGAGCTTATCAATTTTGATCCATGTTGAAAGGCCAATTATGAAAGCTATGATCAAAGTTTCTTGATTTTGTTTTTATATTTGACTTTTATTAGCAATTGTTTGATTTTCATCAAAATAATTCATGTTTGTTGGTAGAAATGATCTTACTTTTATATGCATATATTGTTGTGTTGTTTTCCTTGATGATTTCATGTTGATTGTTGATAAACATGTTGATATATTCATGATTTTATACATGTGTAAGCTTGGATGAAACTAGGACATGTATTTATATTGATATTCATGAAATTTTATGATGCAAGAAAATTGTTTTTAGGTGATTACATGGCTGGCCAAATGGTGTATAGCCTTGGATTCAATTTATTTCTTGATTTTTCTTGATTTTATGGTATTTTAATGTTTTTAGACTATTTTTTTAATTATAAAAAACAAAAGGACTAAATTACAAAAATTGCAAAATTTTTTCTAGGCCATATAACCTTCACCGAATATGTGTTTTGACCTTTAAGAGTGTTTGTATGCTTATTTTAATATGTATAAATATGTTTCATGAATTTTTTTATCATTTTGGGGTTTTTTTTAATTTTAAAAAATTTAGGGACTTATTTGTAAAATTGTAAAATTTTTGTTCCAAGGCCAAAAATACTTGCCAAAGTTCTTCATGTGACTTTTAGTGTGATTCTCATGTTGATTTGATGTTTTTTATGCTGTTTCGTGATGTTTATATTATATAGGGACTAAATTGTAAAAATGAAAAAGTTTTGTTTTAAGGCCTATAATGCATGGTTGAACTACTTGTAGACATTACGGTGGTACTTTTAATGTATTTTTGACACATTTGAATACATATAATTTTAACCCATTATGGACCTTTTTGTAATTTTAAAATGTTTAGGGACTTATTTGCAAATAAGTGAAAAAATTGTTCCAAGGCCAAGGGTTTTCGGCCGAATGCTTTTGGTGATATTCAAAATGTTTTCCATGTTGATTTTAACGTATTTGACGTTTAATTTTGTATTTTATGTTATGTAGGGACTATTTTGCAAAGTTAAAAAACTTTGAAGTCCATTAAGAAAACGTTCCAATAGGGCTAAAATAGTCATTTCTCACATCAAATTACCATTTAATGTATTTTGGTCATTTAAGAATATTTTTAGCATTTTTAATCATATTGGGATTAAAATGTAATTTTGAAAAATTTAAGGACTTATTAGCAATTTTTGCATTAAGGTCAAATTTTGATGTCTAAGTTACACATTAAAGGTGTAATTGTCATCTTTCCATCATCATAGAGTTCCTTAGGCTTACCAGAAATCATATATGTTGAAGGTATACCTTTGGGTCACGTTAGTAATTTACTTTAGAATCGAGTCTCTTAAGTTCTCTAGGATACTTATAGGTTGAAGGTGCAAAATAGTGATAGGTTCAATTTTTTATAATGTTATTGAGTCTTTAAGTGTTATGGAGATATTTCTATATCGAAATTTTCCTTAAAACCAAGTCCTATACGATCATTGAGATACTTATACGGTAAAGGTACATAGTAGGAACAAGTTCGTTTTTTATAACATTTAGTCTTTTATAGTACCAGGATATACTCTAACGACATTTTGGTTTCTTCAACCGTATTTGAGTCCTTCAAGTCTAATTTCATACTTTTAGTCAAAATAGAGTTTAGGATAAATTTTATTATTTGTATTTTTTATAAAATCGAAAGTTTTAAAATCAAAGCAATATCTGCAATGTTAAAATAGTATGTGGAATGTCTTCCAGCATATGAAAAGGGTTTCATAGATTATTTCAATAACAAGATACCCTTTCTAAACAAGGGAAATCTCGATTTGTTAATGAATTTCACAAAATGGAACAATTCGTATTCCTCTTGCTCTCCGGTAGGGCGCAAAAAAGAACGATAAAATCTTTCGTATTCCTCTTTGTCTTTTGGCGGGGTATGTAAGATATTTTGATTTTCAAAAATATTAAGAACTTGATTTTCTTAAATGGAATGACAAATTTATTTATCTTTGTTTTCATTTTGGAAAAATTTTGAAATATGGAAATTATAATTAAATATCATATTTGAACTGAATAAAAATCAATATTTAAATTAACATGTGGTTAGTGTGGTACTGAGTATTGGGTGTCATGAGAGGGATTAATCCTTAGTCATGACTGTACCAACTCCCAGACTTTTTCATGTATCTCTGGTATTATCGTAGATCTTGAAATTCACTTTTAGGGGTTTTATAACCCTTGAAATATGAATTCTGATAGGTCACCACTCTCACCTAGCTAAAATAAATTAGTGGCGACTGCAAGGTAAATAGTTGATTCACAATGACTATTTGGGGTTAAGTCGAGTGAGTGATTCATCTCGACGACGCAATTCTCAAATGTGAGAAATGATATAAAACGATATATCTATAAGCGAGGGATAAACCCACCTTTTAAATCCAGCTTTGGCAGGATTCGTATCCGGTCATGTTGAGACAAGTTACTTTGCCCCACTTCCTCAACCACACCACAATTGTAACCAGCTCACCATCCAATCATCCTTACCTTTCACCTTCAGCTTCAGTCCTTGTACTCTTCTACTTGCACTCTCTCACTGACATCGGCCACAGCAGTCACCCTCACCTCTGCTTCTATCCTCTGCGCAACATTCCATCTCCCACACTAGTCACCAGCTTACCGGTTATCCTCACTCTCTTCCTTTAGCATCTGTCCTCGCTGCCCTCTACGTATTAGTCCCTCATTCTCACAATCGATGCTCATTATGAATACTCTTGCATCATCTTTGGTTTATGATAATAACTCTAATTATCACTTTTGGTTTATTCTTATATTGGTTAGGAATGGTTGCTGTTTAGAGATGTTTTAGGGATTGCTTTAGCATTCATAACAATACAAGCTATTTTGTCTTTTTCTGTTTTTTTTTTTTTTTGTATGTGGTTAGACTAATTGGACTTAAGCATTCAAATACAGTATAAAAAAGTTGTTTTAGCAAATTGACCACAAAAATCCTTATTGAAATCTGGAGATTGATAGAAAAGGTTATTTTGGAATCTATTTCGGTTAACAAGATAAATAATAAATATATGAAAATATTTTTATAGTTATAATGATTTTTTATAATTAAAATATTATATTCATACGTCACAAACTCAAAAATATAACAACTAGAAAAACCAGACGAACATAGATGGAGAAAAAAAAAAAAAAAACCTAAGCTCTAATACCATGTTACAAGGAAATTAGTTTTCCTCTTAATTGATAGTTAAGTTTATATAAAAGTATCCTATTTATACCATAATTGTATTGACGTAATATTATAAGTATATCATAATCCCGAATATTACTCTAATTACAGTTGACTATTCTAATAATAATTGATTATAAAATTATTATATTAACATCCTTTTAAACTAAAGGCGATATTAAGGGTGTCAACTTAAGCGTGGTAAACATATCTTGAAAATGTTTATGGAAATATGTAATTGTAAAGATATCATCTAACTGATTCGAAGAAAACACAAAAATCAAATAAAAAAAATCCCTTGTGTAACATGATGGCATATATAATGGCAATCAATCTCAATATTGCTTTGTGCGCTCAAGAAATAGATCATACGAGCAAAATTTGAACGGCGCTGTAATTGTGACAATGAAGTCTGGTGGCCAAAGATAGTGGAATGCTCAATCTTCTAGCAAGTGAAGAACCCAACGTAACTCTGAAGTTGGATCAACAAAAGCATGATATTCTAGCTTAGTGCCAGATTGAGCAATTATTGTTCATTTCTTGCTTCATCGAGAAATGAGTGAATCTATCAAAATGCAATAACCAGTGTTGAACAACTATTCGTAAGATCTTCAGTCTAGTTAGCATCAAAATATCCAAACATATAGGAACAAAGAAGTGCGAGTAGAGGAATGAAATTTTGGACCAGTGTGCCTTCGGGAAACCAAAAATCTCGAAGAATAATAAAAAGTAAGTTAACGAGGAGCAGTCATAATTGGCTAACAAAATGAACAACATAAGAAACATTGGTCCGAGGTTACACGTGGAGAGATCCAAATTAAATAAAAAATTATAAGAAATTCATGATTTATTGGATGCAAGATAAATCACTTTATAAATTCATATCACCTATATGAGAAAATACCATGTGACAAACTCATAAAGAGATAATTAATAGGCTAGGAGCATAACAAACATAGGTAAGAGGACAAACAAACTTCTTTATCCTAGCCAACATAAAAAATAATAATAAATCCCAAATATAGATTACCTCAGAATTGTGAATGAGAAACGAAATCCATGAATTAATATGCCTTTGACATCTAAAAAACTTAAAAGAACAACTAAAAATGAGTTGAACAATTTGCAGCTATAGATTGACTAACAAGATGAGCAACATAAGCAATATTAGTCCTAGACTCTAAGTGGAAATACTCAACTTGAATATATGACCACAAAAAATTTAGGATTTATATCTGTAATAATACCACTCTAATATGAGCCTATCACATATGCAGGCAAAAACTACTGCATAATAAACTCATAAAAGGACTTAAAACAAAACATACCCAAGTAAGAAAACAAATATACCAAAGCTTTGATACTGTGTTATAAGAAAAGTAATTATTATATTTTTAATGAAAATCTATGCAAAGAATTCTCATTAATTAAAAAAATAATTACCATAATTATATCGACGTAACATCATAACCATATCATAATCCCTAACATTATTTTAACTGCAATTAACTATCTAACGCATGTATATATAATATAAGCTACACAAACTCTTTCTGTATTGACATGTGTCAACCCTTTAGTTCATGAAGGAAAGAAAGGAGAGAGATATAAAGAAAAAGAAAGGAAGGAAAAGAAGTAAAGAGAAAGAAAGGAAAAGAAAGAAAGAAAGAAAGAAAAAGAAAAAAGGGAAAAAGGGAAAAAGTTGGAGAAAGAAAAGAAAAAAAAGGGAAAAAATTAACCTGTTCATGTTGCTTTTTTTTAAGTATTTTAAATATTACAAATCTATATAATTTTACATATTAATAATTTTTTATTTTATGTATATAAATTTATGTATGTTTAAAGTATTATAAATTTATATAAATTTTTGCAAGTTAATTATTCATTTATGTATATTTTAACACATTCGTGTATTCATGTTGTGTTCACGTTATTTTCATGTTATATTTTAAGTACTTTTTATATATGTTGTGTTTATGTTGTGTATCAATTCATTGTAGATTTTACATAGTTGGTTATTGTGATTTAATTTAGAGAATTTTGTGTACTGGTATGGTGTTCGCATCCTATCTCAATTCATTGCATATTTTGTATAATTTGCCATAGTGATTCAATTTAATAAAAATTTTGTGTGTTTATGACGTGTTCATATTATTTTTAAGTGTTCAAAGTATTATAAATTTATATAAACTTTTACACGTCAATAATTAGTATTATGTAAATTTTGACACGTTCGTGTGTTTGTGTCATATTCATGTTCTGTTTTACTTTTTTTTATGTTCTGTTCATGTTATGTCTCAATTTATCTCCTATTTTATTCCAGTTAGAGAAAAGTTTACATGTTTATGTCATGTTTGCGTCGTGCCTTAGCTCATGACATATTTTACAAATTTTAGTATAGTAGTTCAATTTAAAGAAAATATTGCGTTGTATGTTTTCGTGCTCACGTCAATTTTTTTGTTTGTTCAAAATGTTTTAAATTTATGTAAATTTTTACGTGTTAATAATTTATTTTATATAAATTTTGAAATATTTGTGTCTTCGTGTTAAGGTCTGTTTGTTGCAATAAAATTAGCTTCCAAAAAATATTTTTTTGAAAAATGTGAAAATTTCTCAAAAAATAAAAATTTTCTAATGTTTGGATGACTCAATGAAAAATGTTTTCTGTTGCTATTTTCTAAAAAATTACATTTTTTTTCAAATAACAATATTGACTTACATATTAAATTATTAATTATTAAAATATTAAAATATATTTATTTTTAAGATATAAATATTTCAAATAGTAGTATTTTAATCATATTATTTAATACTAAAATATTTTATTAATGTTAAATACTTAAAATAATACTATTTGTTATTAAAACATTAGTTATATAAATATTTTAAAATATTATAATAATTATTAAAATGTTATTTAGATCAATATAATTATTATTAAAATATTATATTACAATTTCCATATAGTAATTTTGACATAAAAATTAAAATATTAAAAACTCTTTTCATGATTAAATACTTAAAATAATAATATTTGTTATTAAAAATTAATTATATAAAATATTTAAAATATAATAATAGATATTAAAACGTTATTTCTATTAATATTTCTATACTATTAAAATAATTTTTTATAATTATTAAATACTTATAAAGTATATTTTATGTAAATTTATTATTAAGATAGTCTTACAAAAACATTTTTCAATAAAATATTAAAATGCTATTTTAAATTTAAAATATTAATAATGTTACAATTTATTGTTAAGTAATAATATTATTTTATTAAATAATATTTTTATCAAAATAATAAATTATATTAGTAATGTATTATTAAAAATAATATTATATTATTAAGATATATACATGTATGCTTAATAATATTCAAAATATAAATATTAAAAATTATATTATTAAAATAATTTTATATTAATATTTAATATTTTTAAATTAAAATATTAAATATTTTTATTATTTATAATATTTGACTTGCATTAAGTTAAGTTTTATTATAAAAATCATGTTACTTAAATAGGGGGCTCTTTTCTTAAAAATATATTTTGCTTTTGGAAAAAAAACATTTTTCAGGAAAAATACCTTATTTTTCATTGACTTATAAGTTATTTCTTTTCATTCAGCTATTTTTCGTGAAACAAATATTAAAAATGAAAAAAACATATTTTTTAAAAAATCAGTTTTCACAAAACAAATAGACAAAAGACAGTACACATTTAAATATTTTTCAATTCCATAAATCTTTAAAATTTATGCAGCATGTATATCATCTGAAATTCTGGATCAATGCTTGATCGATTTTCATTTTATAATTTCAATTCTCTTTGAAAATTAGAAGAATTCCAATGGCTAGGTCAATTTTTTCAACTTTCTAGTCAGACAAAAACAAGAATAATAATTATGACTTTTAATTAGCATTAATTGAGACTTATATAGGATAAAAATGTTCAAAGAATTTCCGCAATTGATGTTCCGATGTTCGCATTGGTAAACATAGAAACATTATTATCCAAATAATAATTTCTTTTGTTCTTTTCTTCTTTATCTATGTATCATTATTTGTTTTATAATTTAAGACTAATTATATTTAAAGATTTGATTGCCTCTCGCTGAGAGTACGCTTATAACTAGACCTACTCAACGGTCGGGCCACCTGTCCAAGCCCGAAGGTCCGTCCAAAATTTGAGAGGGTTTAGACAAACATAATAGGCCCAAAAAATAGGCTTGGACAAAAAAATAGGCCCGATTAAAAAATGAGCCGGGCCTTGGATTCGACCTTCAAAGCCCGAGCCCGGCCCGACCCGATTTACTATTATATTATATTATATTTTTTTATATTTTATGTATTATATAATTTTTATCATATAAACAATACATATTATATAATATTATAGTGTAAACTTTAAAAGCTAAGTTAAATTATTTATA
>JBBYHM010016074.1:0-56269 GCA_038381775.1 Adansonia rubrostipa
AAAGATAATTAAAATTTTTATTAATAATTTTAATAATTATTTCTTTCTTTATAATTATTTTTTTTGTTTTATTCTTTCTTAATATTATTAGTTTACTTCTTTTTTTGAAATTTTTCCAAAATTTATACATCCGAGAAATCGCTAAATCAGATGACGATTTTCCAATAAGAGATTTATGTATTGAGAAATCATCAAATAATTTGACGATTTCTCAATTAAATTTTATAATTTTTTGTTTATGTTGAGAAATCGTCATTTAAAATGATGATTTCTCTCAAAATTGACTTATTTCCGTAAATAATCTGAAAACGGCTTATTGCGGTAAATAAAAAAAATTTTATATTATTTTAATAAAAAGGCCCAGAATTAATCCTTCTATCACACAATACGATTTTATCTTTCACAAAATCAAGATCCAAATAACCTACCAAACATAAAGAAGAAGAATAGCCATCACCACCATTAGTCCTAGCATAAACCAACGGGTAGCTACGAGTAGGAGACAAACCTAGCCCATTATACAAACTGACTCCAAGCATAACATTCCCATTTTTGAGCTTAACATCAGCTGAAAAATCCCTGTCAATCATCCCAGCACCAATTGTAGCCACCCAAGGACCACATTGATAACCGTTAATCCACCAGGACCCCTATTCTCGGCGGAGGCTGACCCAAATATCCCCTTATCGGTAGCACTAAAAGTACTAATCATAGTGGCATCAAGAAAATAAGGCACCATAACACCACTAACACTCAATGAAATTACATCAACCCCGTCAGCTATGATAACGCCAAACACTGTTACTTTTTTATAAGTAGCAACTCTTGTTTTAGGTGGCATCCCTGCAACTACTGCTTTAGCATAACATAAGGTAGAAGCTGAAAACACATTCCTTCCAGCAAACCTTTTCAGTAAATTACAAACCTAAATTATGAGCAAAAAACCCGATGGTTTTTTATTTTTTTCTTCTGTCATGCCCCAAAGCTGAGATTTAAAACGTGACAATGCTGCATACTTATAAGATGAATCCCATAAGCATGCAAGGCATCTTAAATCTTACTAAATCGAAACTTATAACTTATAAAGTCTCCAAAATTACAATTTACAAAACCGATAGTCTCCCAAACGTTTAATGATACACCTTAATCAAAAGATACAAAAATATTATATTAACTAGCAACCCAATTACAACTAATATCAAATTACTTACATTTAAAGTATCTTAAAACTAAAGCCAATGCTAAATCATAAATAAAGCTTTCATCGAAAAACTAAAATCCGAAGATGCATATTTTGATATTTGAAAAAAGAAAAGCAAGAAAATTTAAGGGAATGAGTATGAATACTTAATAAGTAACCGGCATCTTTTTAGTTGGATTAAGCTTATTGTAAAACATTTAGGCCAAAATTATAAACAGTAATAATTAGATAATAAAATTAGATAATTTAATATTTGATAAACATATTTATTTTAAAAATACATTATTTTCAAAATTAGATTTATCAGATAACAAAACTAAGCAAAATTTTACAAATTATTTTTTTATTAATTTCCTGTAACATAATAAAACCACATTTAACCTCTGTGGCATAGGGTAAGAACAAAAACCACTATTCTCAACTTATGGTACGGTTAGAAATAAAAACCACTATTCTCAACTAGTGGCATGATTAGAAACAAAAACTATTATTCTTAACCGGTGGCATGGTTTAAAATAAAAACCCTATTCTAAATCGATGGCACGGTTCAAAGCAAAAGTACTATTCTAAATTGGTGGCACGGTTCTAAACAAAAACTACTATTCTTAATTAGTGGCAAAGTCTGAAACAAAAACCACTATTGTTAACCGGTAGCACGGTCCATAAAAAAAATACTATTCTTAACCAGTCGCGCAGAAACCCACTATTCTTAACTAATGGCATGGTTGAAATTGGTTTTTAATCATAAAGTACATGTTGACGTGGCCAACGTTTACCCTCATTGACAGGGTTAGAACATAGTCATACTGAGAGACAAATCAAAACAAAATATATTTTCAGATTACCCAACTATACAAAACAAGAGATGAAACATATTTCGGAACATATTTCATACAAAGCAATTTCCACTTCAAAGCACTTTATGTAATAAATTGTATTTATAATTATAAATAAAAAATATATATGCATAATTACATATTGTTCAATAGAAAATCATATTCAAAGATAAAATTAATCGAAATCACATCTCGGATCAAAACAAAGAATTCTCATATATATAATTTGCATGCTTAATCCTATTTTAATAAAGTAAGGGACAAAACAATTAGTTATTATGTACAAAATTAAACATGTCGAGGCTAATTTTAAGGTATCAAAACACCGAATGAATAACAGTCACTTACTTGAACTTGCTAAACCGAAACCAAATTCCATAACCGTGAAGTTTTCTCTTTATTCAAATGTATGTCAAATGAAAATTTCAACTTAAAATGATCCATAAGGTACAACCTAATAAGTTTTAATAAAAAATCCTCATAATCAACCATTCAATGAGTACATCGACTTAAATTTCACCTTGAATTTTATATGAAGAAATGGGACAACACTCTAAGTATCAAATTTGAATTACTATCCAAAGTTGAAGGCTACAAAAGCGTAAATCCTCTACGCATTTCATATATTCATCCCAAGTATAGCAAATACATAATTCTCTACCATGGCAGGTTACAAAACTTTGTTTCATTGTAATTCTAACTTTATTCAATGAGTTCTTTATCAACAAAATGTAATTCAACAGATGTGGTACAATTTTTACAATACACATACTTGAATATTTTGATATCAAATCCATATCTCTTCATTATTACTGTTTATGAAGAATTCATCCTAGCTAAGTTAAAATACATTAAAAATTTGTAACTTAAAGCAATCCTTGCTTCCACTACGCACCCTGATATTTCATTTAAACTTAAACCTCAAAATTAACAAAATTGACGATAGTGTAATTGTCTTACCCCAACATAATCACTAAACCATAACATCTCTTTTAACAAAATTTTCAATTCATATTAAGTATAATCTCAAAATAAACTTTTTTTAACCATTATCACATTATCTTACACCAACAAATCTCAAGTACACAACATGTTGAAAAAATAAGTTTTCAATTTCATATTAATTGATCATAACTTTAAATCTAATTGGCAATATCATAGTCTTCTAGTTACCATGAAAATATCACTTAGATAAAACTTTATCTTCTTTTCTTTTCTTTTCACCAACTATCAAAGCATTTCTTATCAACTTGACAATCATAAAACATGATAAAATACAAACTAACAATATACCACATTTATAATTTTCACACCACACAAATTTAAAGATATAAGTTGAGGGTCTAAGTCATCTCTAAACTCCAAATACTATCCCTTTCCAAAAGTCAAAGATTAAATATTACACAAAAAGTACATTGTTCACAAAGCTTATAAGCTTAATAATATTCTAAACTTTTCCTTGAACAAATATACAATTATCTTAAGGTCAAAGTCAAAATATCTATACCATGATATAAATCCTTTTTACAAAAAATATCAGCCGATATAATTCCATATAACAGACTTAATGTTAAGGCACAATTTACAATTACCAAATACATACTCAACATAATCTCATAGATTTTCTCAAATACTTCAAAGTTAAATCACTATTCAAATCACCAAAATATAGAAAATCCAATACTAATGTTGCTTATTCAAAATCAATTTTGATAGTGAAAACCCTTTTCTTATTACCATCACCACAGGCTTTTAGCTCATACAACACAACTATGCATATTACACAAGATAATTGATAGTTCCAAATCAATTATTCTAATATTGCTCCTCAATTAAATTACATTCACGAACTAATCACGGTGTATCATTTTGAATTCCTTGCACTCCTAAAATAGTAATAAAAATGATCAACTTAAAACCATTTTATGAAATACCAATTCACATTATTAAATTTATATTTCTTTATAGAGCAACACCAAATTGAGTAAATAAATTCCTTTATACATCAAAAGACTAATAAATCACAAATGCATGACTAGATCACAAAATCCACTAAGACAACGTTAAATCATTATAACCATAGACATATTTTAATCGAACTTCAATAATGCCAAAAATATTAGTTCTTTATCGTCAAGTTAGGTATTACTCTTGAAATCAAAACCCTATTGATTTCACTAAATTCCATCACAAAACACCAAATCTCTACGAATAGAAACTTTAACTTCAACCCTTTAGACCCCAAAAGTTCAAAATCCAATCTCTAAAATAATTATTAATAGTATCTAACTTGAAGAATATTTCCAAAGTAGTTTATTTGAAAATGTACCATCTTTGAAACAAATTCTAAAATTCCATATTATGACTCCAAGTCGATACAATCAAAGTCATTATTAAAGATTCATAAAAAAATTCTTTGAAATAACTCAAAATAATTCACTAAATATAAAAAATTTGGTATCAATTCTATAGAATCAACATGCATAAAAATCTCTTATATGCCAAATTTAAGGCAACTCCTTTATCAAAACTCAGCCTAGAATTCCATTCTTTGCAATATATCATAACTCTAATATCAAAATTTACCAAACTTTCTTTTTATAAAAAAATTTGAAATTAATGCCTGAATATCAATCGGATTGAGAACTCTTAGATCCAAAAAAATCACAAACCTGGCTCTAATACCACTCTTTATCACACTTCAAATTCAGAGATTTAAGATGTGACAATGCTATATACTTACGAAACGAATCCCAGAAGCATGCAAGGCATCTAAACCTTACTAAATCAAAACTTGTAACTAATAAAGTCTCCTAAATTACAGTTTACAAAATTGATAGTCTCCTAAATGTTTAACGATACACCTTAATCAAAAAATACAAAAATATTTTGCTAATTAGCAGCCTAATTAAAACTAATATCAAATTACTTACATTCAAAGTATTTTAAAACTAAAGGCGATGCTAAACTCACAAATAAAGCTTTCATCAAAAAACTAAAATCTGAATATGCATATTCTGATATATGAAAAAAAGCAATGAAAATTAAGGGAATGAGTATGAATTCCTAGTAAGTAACCGATATCTCTTCAGTTAGACGAAGCATGTTATAAAATATTTAGGCCAAAATTGTAAACAATAATAATTTGATAATAAAATTGGGTAATCTAATATTCGATAAACATATTTATTTTGAAAATATATTATTTTCAAAATTAGATTTATCAGATAACAAAACTAACTAAAAGTTTACAAATTATTTTTTTTATTAATCCCTCGTAATGTACTAAAATCAAATTTAACCTTTGTAGCATAGGTCAGAACAAAAACCATTATTCTCAACCGGTGGTATGATTAGAAACAAAAACTACTATTCTTAACCAGTAGCATAATTCAAAACAAAAATCACTATTCTAAATCGATGGCACGATTTGAAACAAAACTAATATTCTTAACCGGTGGCACAGTCTGAAACAAAAATCACTATTCTTGACTAGTGGCACGATTGAAAACAAAAATCATTATTTTTAAGTAGTGGCATGGTTGAAACCGATTTCTAATCATAAAGTACATGTCGACAGGACAAACGTTTAAACTCCGATGATAGGGTTAGAGCATAGCCCACTGAGAGACAAATCAAAATAGAATATATTTTAATATTACCCAATTTTACAAAACAATGGATGAAACATATTTCGAAACATATTTCATACAAAGCAATTTCCATATTTTCATTCAAAGCACTTTATGTAATAAATTGTATTTATAATTATAAATAAAAAATATACATGCATAATTACATATTGTTCAACAAGAAGTCATATTCAAAGATCAATTAAATTGAAATCACATCTTGGATCAAAACAAAGAATTCTCATATATATAATTTACATGCTTAATCTGATTTTAATAAAGTGAGGGACAAAACAATTACTTGTTATATACAAAATTAAACATGTCAAGGCTAATTTTAAGGTATCAAAACACTGAATAGATAGTAGTCACTTACTTGAACTTGCTAAACTGAAACTAAGAAATAATGAACTTCAGCTCTCAATTCCTTAAACCTTCGATCTCAAGTCAAATTTGAAAATCCAAGTTCTCTACTCTCTTAGGGGTTTCTTCCTTTTTCCATTTTTTTAATAAAACTCTCAACTGCTATGACTTAAGGTTTTATTTTATTTATTTTTTAATAGATTTATGGGCTAAGTTAAAATATTTTCTTTATTCTTTTGGGACATATTTAAGTAAATTTAATTATTTTTAGGTAAGTTTTATCAAGACTTGAATCCAAGTCCCAGTATTAAAAGCCCAGAGTGCTAACGACTACACTAACTGAATGTTGATTCAAATGGTATGATATTGTTGTTAAACTCTTTAGGTGTGACTTTGATTGAATTTAAGCACCTGATATACTCTTTAGTTGAGTTAATATTACTTCTTTTATTTGCAAAAACTCACACCTAACTTGGGAGAAATTATCCGTTTTGTCCTATTAGATCTCACGATTTTGTCCCCAAAAGGCATCTCACAAGTATGGGCTTAGGTCTCTACATAAATATCATGGTAAATCCTCAAAGATTCCCAATGTGGGATTAAGGTGTTACAAATTCTCCCATTTTAAAGCTTGACGTCATCATTAAGCCCAATATAGAACAGATAGAATGAGGATCACACGGTGTGTTGGAATTCTAGAGGTGGCATCCACCGTGTAGCACTTAGCTCTTATAGTATTCTAAAGGTAGCTCCCATGGTGTAGCACTTAACTCCCGTTGGCTAACTATTGTGCTTTGATACCATTTGTGGAGACCCATACCTAGCCTACGAGATATTATCTGTTTTGGCCCATTGAACCTCACAGTTTTGTCCCCAAAAGGTGCCTCACAAGTACAAGCTTAGGTCTTTACATATATATAATAGCAGATCCTCAGATATTCCCGCTATGGGATTGGGGTGCTATAACTTTTTAACTTAAAAAGTAATTTATTTGAAAAAAATTTATTTTTTTTATTTTAAGTCGTTTTACACATTACTTCTACTGTTATAGATTTATTTTAAAAGAAACAATGCCATGTGACACATTGCTATTGGCTACTCAGGACACCATTATCTTTTGGAGTAACAGAGGAGACAAAATTAGGCTTTTTTAATTAAAATAATATGAAAAATTTTTTATTTATGGTTTTAGGCCGTTTGAAGATTATTTATCGAAATAAGTCAATTTTAAAAATTTATTGAGAAATTGACATTTGAAATGTCAATTTTTCAACACAGTAAAATTCAGTTAGGAAATTGCCCGATTAAATGGTGATTTCCCAACATATAGGTCAAAAATCACCATTTGATTAGGTGATTTCTCAATTTTTCAAAGTAATCTATGACAAATCGATAAATAAAATATTGATTTCTCAACGTAATTGGAAATCTGGTGGACAATTAGAAGCATATAGCTGGGAAATTACTATTTCCCAATCATATGGTGATTTTCCAACATTGTGCATTTTTTTGGTTAAATTTTTTACCGCATTGAGAAATCGTCAAATCATTTAACGTTTTTGTATTTCATGACACAGTTTAAGTTTTAAGGTTTAGGTTTTATTTACATCTGAAATAACTTAACTAAAGTATGAAGATTAGATTTTTTTTAAATAAAATAAGTTGATAAGACTAATGCAAGGTAATCAGATTTTTCCTGATATGAAATAAATTGATGAGACTAATACATGCAATAAGATTTCATTTGATATGAAATAAGTTGATAAGACTAATGCATGGGAATAAGATTCTTTCTGATATGAAATAAGTTGATGAGACTAATGCATGGGAATCAGATTCCTTTTGACATTATCTTTAGGTGATAAGACTAATGCATGGATTGTAAATGTCAGACTGTAAAGATTAGACTAATGCAAGGGACAAATTCAGACCTTTTGAATGGGAAAAAATTGTTGACTATGTTATATTATAAATACGAGTTCATCATTGTCATTTTTAATGTCATTTTCATTCTGAATTGCTATTATTGTTTTCTCAGTTTAGTGATAGTGCTTTTCATTCTCTTCTTTTATTTTTCTTATTTTTCAATTATTAGCATTTTGTTTAGAGTTATTTCTATCTTACCAACATGAGTAATAGATTGTTGCACTTATCTATTTTAATGGAAAAATTGTCAATAATAAAGAAGGTGTTACCTTTCAAAGTGATCATCTCAGAACTATTAGTATTGATGAAAACATTATAATAGAGGAATTGAAGGTAAATACTGGTACAAAACTCAGAGCTATAAGCAGAATCAAAGTATCAGATATCAAGTATAGGCTTCCTATTTCCATGGAAGAAGGATGCATCCGATATAGGACGTTCCCACTTGAAGATGATGATGATGTCAGATGCATGTTTGATGTTTATCAATAATTTTCTAATGTCGGTGTAATTGAGTTATATGGCGACCTTGAGGATGTATATCATGATGTTGAAGCTTCATACATGCCTACTGCAGATGTGCATATGTCATAGCTATTTGAGAATCTTGAATGTCAACCTCCTCTAGACGCATAAATGGTGATGAATAATTTGTATGAATCTTTTTATTATTCATCTGTGTCACCAACAATTCCTAATGGTGAAGATGATAAGCCAAACAACTTTGTAATGACCAATTCTCCAATTAAAGGTGTTGAAATGGAATATGGATGGCCAAGTTCATCTACTGCTAATCCTGAAGTGTCATATGGAGCCCATAGTGATATGTTGGTGACTTCAGTGAACCAAAAAAGTATGTTGAAGCTAATGATAGTGATCACTACCATGATCCATGCCCAGATATCGATGGTGATATCAACGCTTCTCATCTGTCATTTACTAGTGGAGCTAGCAATCTTCTTCATCAGTATGAGCCACCTCTCCATATGTGCACCCTCGATCTGGATGCAATGCATGTAGCAAAATTCCAGAATATGCTCAAACATTAGAGTTTTTGACAAGCTAGAATCCATCTAGTGGTGAGCTCTGCATTGGAATGCAATTCACAACAAAAAAGGCTGTGGTTTTTGCTATAAAGCACTACAATATCAAGAACTCTATAGATTACAAAGTAGTAGAGTTATCGTCGATCAAATATCATGGCTAATGTACAATGCATGGTGTGGGTTGCAACTAGAGTATAAGGGCAAGATTATTGAAGAAGACACAATTATGGGATATTAGAAAGTATAATGGGCCTCATACTTGTGCATCTAGGTGTATTTCACAAGATCACATGAAACTAGATTCCAACATGATATGTTCATGCATTTTGTCCTTGGTACGAGTAAATCTGGCTATTGCTGTCTCAGTTTTGGTTGCCAAGATACAGAATAGGTATGGATACACGACTTCTTATAGGAAAACGTGGATAATGAAGCAGAAGGCAATTTTTCAACTATATGGAGATTAGGATAAATTATACAATGATCTCCCAAAATGGTTGGTTGCAATGCAATATTTTCCTCCTGACGCAATAGTGGAATTATAAACTATACCTGCATACCACGGATATCAAATGGTGCAAGGTATGTGTATTTTCCATCGACTTTTTTGGACATTCAAGTCTTGTATTGAAAGCTTTCCCTTCTATAAACCTGTTGTCCAAGTAAACGATACATTCTTACATGGAAAATACAAAGGAACATTATTATTAGCTGTTGTACAAGATGGCAATCAAAATATAGTACCAATTGCCTTTGCCATTGTAGAGAGTGAAACAAAGGAGGCATGGTCATTTTTTCTCAACAACTCACGTAGATATGTTGTTAGATAACCTGGGATATGCTTAATATCTAATCGACATGAATCCATAAAATCTGTGATCAGAGACTCAGATAGTGCATGGAAACCTCTGCGTGCATATTCTGTATACTGCATCTACATATTACAGCCAACTTCATGGGGAGGTTTAATAATAAGGAGTTATGTCTATAAGTTGTTAATATGGGTATGTAATCGTATTTATGGCTATTTACTCTCTTACAATCTTATCAATTTGAATGTTTATCTATCAGTTGTTAACAAGTCCAAAAATTATCATCTTATTTTTTCAGTGTACGAGTTATGACGACCCTATTTTCAGTGGCAGTATGAAAATCTTCATGCAGAGAATGCAAAAGCAACCGATTGGATCAATAGGATCCCACGGGAGAAGTGGACACAATCATATGATGAAGAAAGACGATATGGACATATGACGACAAACTTGGCTGAATGTATAAATTCGATGTTGAAGGGGACTCGTCATCTTCCCATAACTACTTTGGTGAAAGACACATATTTTAGATTAGCAAAACTATTTAGGGTGATGGGGAACAAGCAGATTGCAATGATGGTAGCCAGGCACAATTATTGTGAAACAGTCATAAATGCCATGCTAGAAAATAAAAAAAAAAGCTAACTCACACCTTGTTCGGGGGTTTACATGAACAAATCAATCTTTCTTGGTTGAAGGGTTAGAAAACCCCCAAGAGGGAGTTATGGCTTCGACATACAAAATAAATCTTAATGAGAGGTGGTGTGACTGTGGGAAGTTTCAAGCACAGAGGTACCCATGTTCACATGTTGTTGCTACTTGTGCTCATGTCCATATAGATTGCATGCTATATATAGACAATGTTTATAGACTATAGACTATAAACAATGTTTAGCGACATAAGTTCCAACCTATCGGGAATGAAGCTTATTGGTCGGAATATAATGGTCCACGATTATGTCCTAATCCAAAAATACGGAGAGATCCTAAAGGTCAACCCAAATCAAGTCAAATTCGTAATGAAATAGACCTTAGGGAGAGAAGCCAATCAAAGCATTGTGGACTATGTAGGAATGAAGG
The DNA here is from genome assembly GCA_038381775.1 of Adansonia rubrostipa. NCBI lineage: Eukaryota > Viridiplantae > Streptophyta > Magnoliopsida > Malvales > Malvaceae > Adansonia > Adansonia rubrostipa. The sequence continues at coordinate 10,897 of JBBYHM010016074.1, forward strand.
CCATAGCCAGAAAAATTGCCCGTATCAAGTTGGCACATTGGGCAAAAGTTTGCATCATTGATTATTAGTTTTTATTTATGATTATATTACGTACAATTAACTGTTTATAGTTGTAAAATTTATCACTTTCAATTTCATGATGTAAATGTTATTTTTTTAATGAAATGCAATTAAAGTTATTTTTTATTTATCTTGCAACATAAAAATAGAAACACATATTATAGAAAATAATATAATTAATATAGAAAATTAATATTTATAATATAATGATAATATAACCATATATTATTAGAATTTATTATAATATAATTATTATAAAATATCTCAACATATAGTTATTAATTATTGTAATATAATAATAACGATATAATGCATATAACATGTAACCTCTACAATTATTCTTATATAAATTATATCAATGTAATAAACATAATAAAATATTTATTATTAAGTATCTTCCAACATAAGAAACGTAAAAAAAATTTTACAATACAAATGTATAACATTTACAGCATTGTATAACATTGTATAATTGTATAACATAACTGTAAAACTATATAACTATATAACTGTATAATACAAGCGAGTAATACAAGCTTATATCTATTAACAGGGGGCTCTATCGCGTGGTGTAGAACAATAATGTGGGGCTCTCCTATTACGTGGTGGCAGTACTCTTCGTTCAACATTTTCATCTTCATTGCCACGTACGCCCCTAGTTTGATGCCTTTGGTCTCTTACTTCCACCGCTGGTGCTTCTTCTTCAGTAGCTTTTTCCTGAGTCGGCATAGAATCCCTATCTTCGCTTATAACCCTATTAATGTCTGACATATCAAAAAACCTAACCCACTACTAGATGAAGCAGTACATTATGGGCGAAAATTAAGGCGCGTACTGCTCTCTAAGGGGGTTCCAAATCGATATATGCGAGACACATGTGTTGCAGTTGGCATAGGAGTCAAAAGGTTGGCATCTAACCTACTGGTGGGTGGCTCGGGCCTATAGCACCTATAATCATCATCCCCACCATGACTGAATGAATATCTATGACTGGATGATACCCTAAGATCATGCTCTGGTTCAGGATGATTGAAGGACATCCTAGGTGCATTGGTATCATCAACCTCTACTGAAATAGGTTGATTCATCCTCTGACTAATTCCATACCATCGAGTACACCTGTGAAGCTCTATAAGAGGGTCCAGATTTGAAGTTTATTGATCATATTACCTACTCCTCACATCTTGAAGTCCCGACGATGGGGAAATAAATAGTCAGCCTTGAGTATAAAACCATCTGATGTATTCATTTGATGGTGAGAAATTATTATGCATAATTTCAAAACCCTGAACAATTTGTCTAGAACATTTTCTCTAAAACTGGATCTAATTTGAATGCTTTTCAGCCCAGTGTTTTGCATGATTACCGCGCATATCAACTCTGTGAACTTCATCAAGGTTGATAGGTGGTTGTGGGATTGCTTGATGCATTCCAAACTAGCGTAAAACCCTATCTGCTTGGTGCCATTCCATAATCTGAAAACATATTAATGTTATGTTTGTTCTCCAGATGTGGCTATTTTGGAAGGCTTCTGATGGGAGGCATTACATAATTTCATCTACAATATATGGCTTCCATAGAAACTTTAAAAAAATAGACAAAAATTATTGCTGATCATATGCAATAAGTTAGCTTAAAAATGAATGTACTTAAGGTAAACTATTACAAAATTTACCCTATTATGTCCCATGCGATCTAGTCATACTCTAATGCTTTCTAAATTCGTAGTTGTATGACTAAACTGCTTCGGACCACACCATCTATTCAAATACATATAAAATATGAATAACTCGCATGCAAATGCAAGTTCTCCAAGAATAAATATAATACTTATATTTATTACCTTAACGCAATGGGATATACATGATTTTCTCTAACCATCGGTGCAAGAAATGGAATCCGATACCATGCCCATGACTGCAACAACATTAAACAGCCACCTATGTCATGTGTCGCCCTAATTATTGCACGACAGAGTTCCCTATACAAGAACCTCAAACATGCGGAACCCCAACTATACGTCCTTACTTCATTTAAATTTGCCAAAAGTGGAAGATACATCAAATGTACCCAATTTCCAGATTTATTAGGCATTAACATTCCACCAATAATGCATAAAATATATGCTCGAGTAGCGGATTCTAGTTGTTGTTCAGTTGCATGTTAAGGGATATAATAAAACATTTTTATCAACCAAGATATTTTGATAGTTAAGCCCTAAACAAAGTTTTTGAGAGGGATCATACCTAACAATTCTTCAAATAAAGCCTCCCAGTGTCACAAGATTCCGCTTGTTACTTCCCTGCCATTAATTAGTAGACCCAGTTGAAATGCCACATCCTCTAGTGTGATTGTGCATTCACCGCATGGAAAATAAAATGTATGCGTCTCAGGCCTCCATCGTTCAACCAAAGCATGTATTAGTTCTACATCATATTGACATCAGTTAACTAGGGCTGCATGGTAAAATCCGGCTCTACTTAAATAGTCTTCAATTAATGGATTTAGCGGTTCAAAGATACTTTTCGTGATCGTGTTTCCAATCAAGTATCCTATTGAAAAAGTCATTAATTCATTACTTGTAAAATTTATAATTTATATTGTTTTAAATATATCATTAACAAAATTTTAGTACATCAGATAATACCCTTGATGATATATGATACTCTTGTAATCTCAATAACAATGATAATGCCATTGAATTGATCAAAATTTTTCCTACAATAAAAATTTTCATTTAAATTCATCATTACCTAGCCTTAAAACAAAAATTAAACTAAATTTCTACAAAAAAATTCTCATGCCTTTGAAATATTTAAACGCTTCAGAGTTAAATTCAACTTCTTCCTTGCAATCATCAAGTGAACAAAAAATTAACTTGATTACAAAGAAAATAACTTCAACCATTACTAAATAATTTATATTTAATAATAAAAATTGACAACACCTTAATATTTTAACCAAAAATACTAATACAATCAAACTAAATTGTATGATTTTAAGATGAATTATCTAAAAAATCAAACATAAAAATTAAAATAAATATTATGTATAATTAATTACAGTCAAGATGAATAAACTTTTACAAATGAAAATAAAACATAATTACAAAAAAATTTATATAATCATATAAAAAATTACTTTTACAAATAAAATTAAATCATACATGTAAAAAAGCTTTAACTCGATTACTTAACCTTCAATAACACCTTAACTTGATTCCATTCTCTTCGTAGAAAATTTTTCTTCATTTTATAAAATGAAATCGAAGGAGGGAGCTCCTCCCTCCATCAAATCAGCATTTGATGGAAAGGTCACGAGTATGTGATCCTTATAATTTAAGAAAAAAACAAAAAAAAATGCATAATGTTGGGAAATCGCCATATGAAATGGCAATTTCCCAACTAATACTTCAATTTTCTGCCCTGGTTTTGCAATTGGTGAGAAATCTGCATTTTATTTGTCAATTTCTTATAATCAATTGAGAAATCACCATTTGATTAGGCGTTTTTCCAACTAAATTTTATAATTTGTTTTAGTGTTGAGAAATCAGCATTGGGAATGGCGATTTCTCAATATCTTTTCAAAATTGACCTATTTCGGTAAATAATCTAGAAACGGCCTAAAACCATAAATAAAATTTTTATATTATTTTAATAAAAAGCCTAGCTTATTAACATAATGTCTATTTAAATAATTGAAGATTAATTACAGTAAAGTTGATAATAGTAGTAATAATAAAATTAATTATTATAATGATAAGATTAAATATCATAACAATGTGATTAAAATTAAAGGTGGGACATGTATTTGGATTCAAACACAATGGTAATAGTAAGGTGAATTGTAATAAAAAATAAAATAATCATAAATTGATAATAGTAGTAATAATCATAAACACAATGTGAATAAAATAATCAAACACAAAGGTAAAATTGATAATAGTAGTAATAATAAAATTAATTATTATAATGGTGGGATTAAATATTATAACAATGTGATTAAAATTAAAGGTGAGATATGTGTTTGGATTCAAACACAATGGTAATAGTGAGGTTAATTGTAATAAAAAAATAATAATCATAAAAGATATTAGATTAAGATATATATATATATATATATATATAACAAAACCTTTCTTGATTATTAGATATTTATTAAATTAATAAATAATTAAAAGTTACAAAATTACATTGTTATCAAATAATTATTTTATGAATATGTAAGTAATGATAATAATATATTAAATAATATTTTATATTTATTTTTTTCATTTATATAATTAATTATTTTTAATTCATTCATATTATTATAAAATAATAAAGTTTTATTCATACATTGTATAAATAATAAAAGTTTTGCATATTTATTATATCATATAAAAATTAAAAAAAAATAAAAGAGTAGAAAAGTGAAAGGGTCTTCAATCAGAAGCTATTCCGGTGGAGATTTTGGATGTTAATAGAGATTCAATCGCTACGGGCATGTGATCGAAATGGATCAAACGCACCATGTCAGTGCGTTTGATCCAAATGCAGCCACAGTGATTGGGTCAAATAGTTGAAAGAATGAAAATTTTAAGATGTTGATAGTAATTTTTATTTAAGTACTAAATTATGAACTTAATGTAATTCATGGGTAGCTTACACATTAGCTCTTATTAATTAACCAATAATTTGGACACAAATAGTACGGATATAAGCATGTATTATGCACTTTGACTACAGTTTTGCAAAAGTTTACGTTTGCAGACGTAACGTTACTCTCTACAATAGGTAATTTGCAATTTGATATTTCCTCAAATTCAATTATAAATTTTAAAAAAGGCATATAGATAATAAATCTAATGCGGAGCGACTAACCCATAAAGGTCATAGAATTAATTTTGTTATTATATAAATGTTCTATTTGAATGAACGATGAGATTGATTTCGGTAAGATGAAAAACAACGATCATAATAAGATTAGTTATTATAGCAGTAAGATAAATTGTTTTGGATTCAATTGCAGTAGTGGCGGTGAGATAGAATGAAAATAGCTATTAAGGACATTAAGGTAAGAGTGTGCTTACAAATTATTTTTTGTATATTTTAATAATATTTAATATTGAAAATTTTAAAAATTATTACTTTATTATTTGTTTAAATATTTTAATTAGTTAACTATTTTTTATATAGTGTACAAATATATTTATTGTATTAGATGAATAAATATATTTAAAATTTTTAATTAAAATAAATTAAAAATAAACAATAAAATATTTTTAAAAATATTTAATAAAAATAATAAATTATATAAAAATACAATGGGTAAAATGGAGATTTTACTCCCTTTAGGGTCCGGTTGTTTTTGTTCCTCCAGTTGCCCATTGGAGGGGCAGTGAGTTTCAAAACTCACTTGGGGTTGCATTTGGAGTCTTCCCTGTTTGGTTGGGGGGGTGGATTTGCCTTGAATTCACTTAATCTAAATGAGGCATAATAAGTTAAATGATTAATTATATTTAGATTATGATCATGTGTTCACAAATGCAAACCAGATTAATGGCTATTAACTTCGGAAATGTATAATGGATCTAAGTGCAAAAGAAGAAATTAACAATACAGTAGAAAAACTAATTGATAATAAAAACAGTTAGTGATCATTTTAATACTTGCTTTGTGTCTTATTTTTATTTTTAATTAATATTTTATTATATTTAAGGGAACATATCAATTTGTTAACATTACTTATGAAATCTAAAAACTCTATTAGCAATGGACGGAATCATTTTCCTAATAAAAAAGTACTCAGATTTTTAAGATTCAAATTTCAGCTTTGTTGGATAGGAGATAAAGAAAGTGAAAAGTTGAAAAAATTAAAGAGAGGGAAATGTGAACTTTCCATTAATATGTTTGATAGGAAATATAAAAAAAATAGAAAGAAAAACGTAACTTAAAATATATTGTTTTATTATTGTACCTATTGTAAGTGAATATGAAAGAATAATATTTTAAAAAATAATATATAATCTTATAAATATACATACATAACTCACACTACTCTTTTTTTTTTATCTTCTCATTTTAATTTGGAGAGATTTAATTTTATTAAAAAATATGAAAAATGATAACTTTTTTATATTTTTCACAATTTTCTTTCTTACTAAATACACTTAGAATTTATTTTCTTTTAATTTTTCATTCTACCATCTTTAGTACCAGGATATTAATATCAAGAAACGTACAAATTTGTCAATATCAATGTTAGATGAGAATTCCATGGATATTGCCTTTTTTTTTGAGACTCAACCGTAGAACTTTTATTTTCACTGTATCGATCGGTTATTTTGAGCTAATTTAACTTGGCCAAAACTTTGCCCAAAGCAGAGGGCTTTAAAACTATAATAAAGCTCAAAGTTTCAATGTTGATTTCGACCCAACAACTTAATGTGAATGAAGAGGTAAAATTTTCTCCCACTTTCAAAGAAAAATGAGGTTAAAAATAAAAAGAGGGTGAAAGTAAGTAAACTCTAATTCTGGTTGACATAGATTTTTTTTTGGCACTCCAATTCAGGAAGAAATTAAGCGTGATGATCGTTTTAGAGCTCATATTTATTTAGCCATTGACCCTTCAACATATATGCTATTACTAGGATTTGTTTATACTAAATTATGACTATGGGTGGATGAGAAAAAAATGAAAAATTATGCTTAAGAATTTAATATGTGGCTTTTTTTTTAAATGAAAAAACATAATTATTTTTAAATTTATGTCATTTTAAAATACTTTTGCAACTTTTAAATAATTTTTCTGATTAAATTGATATCCCGATAAATTTAATCCACTTTATTTAATCAACATATTCATATCAACCTTAATTAGTCCTCTTTAGAAATGTCGTGTTATGACTTGGGGTTCTAATATTGACCTTTGAATGACTTAACTAATCAATTTATTTAATCACTATCTTGCCATCTAAACTAAAATTATTTCCAACAAAAAACCCTTCCTGTTCAAACTTCAACGTAAATTTATGACTAAAATTAAAAAAAAAAATGTAAAATAATAAAATATTAACTACCTTTTTTTTTATCATTTAGCTTTTCAAAATTTAGAACTTGATGACCAAAATATTATGTTTCAAAGTTAAGTGTTAACGTATGTCTTAACATCAATCGTATTTGGTTATGAGTTAGAGTGTAAACAAGTTGAACCAAATTGAGCACTTGATCCTGAAGTTTGATTTATTAAAAAAAAAAGATTACTCAAGCTTGGCTTATTTATTTAAACGAGTCATATTTAAAGTTTAAGTTTAGCTTATTCAAAAATAAGAAATTTGAACTCGACTTGTTTCGTTCGTTTATAGTTTAATTATTTTTTTTCTTTTATGAAATCTCTCCTTGAAGTGTTTTTGTTAAGCTTATTAATTCAGTATTAGTAGACATTTTGATGCTAGAAGGTTGGAATAATAGACTTTTTCAAAATTAGAGTTAAGTAAGTAGTAGATAGTAATAAATAAAATTACAATTCTCTGGATAGAATTACAATTTAGTAAGTAATAGCAATAAACAAGTAATTATTATTATATATACCTAAATCAATAAATAAACACATATAAGTTATTCTTAAGCTTTTAATGTCAAACCTATAAAGCTTTAGGAAAAAATAATCATAGAATCAGAGAGAAAAGGTCAAGATCTATGGGTTTAGAGTTAAAATCTTTAAAATAATATTTATTAAATATACTTTTAAATACGAAATTTATAATTTTGTATTTATCTAGATTTTTAAATTTAATTTTAGTATAGCTTTTATTATGGTATCATATAGAAAAATATAAAATATTATTAATAAATACATTTTCAAATACAATATTATTTGTATTGTTATCAAACCACAAAAGTTATCAAACCAGTCCTTAAGAAAAGCATGAAACAAAAACTATAGCACCCGCCGAAAGAGAAACACCATATGATCCTACACAAAGGTACTCAACATCATCAGATCACACCAAGATCATCTTGGATATTGTAGTTCAAGTCTCTAACATTGGCAACACATCTGGAAATAACATAAATCCTTAATAAAAATGCTAGAAACACCGAAATGTTGCAAGCTATGCTCCACAAAAACATCATATCAAGATCTTGAGTGCATTTTCCTGCTTTCATTGCCAACACTACCAACAAATTGTATTTTCTAATCCTTCTTTGCCAGTAAAACTTCGAACAATTCTTAGCAAATCTGGAAACTAACACAGTAAATTTGACACCAGTACGCTCATCAAAACCCACCCAAAGCTCCAAGATCTTTCCTTGAGATTACTCTCCAAGAAATTCACCATGCTCATCATATTTTTCTAATCCAAATATTTAATAAAAACCATAAAGGAACCAAAGCCTAGTAACTTGAAAATGATAAATCCTAGTAAATTTCTTAAGTTCTAGCAATTAAGAAAATCAGCAGCCTATAGAGACCCTTTTACAATGGAACCCTCCATATTTGGAGCTTTCTTCTTCGCTGCCTGCTTTCTGCTCTTCCAAAATTGCTTTTTCCTATTCTTTGTCGCCATGCCCATTAGCACTCTTAAGTAAAATATCATAATACCTCCATCGCTTTGTTAATGAAATCTATATAAAATATAAACTAAGAGATTTTTAGGACGAGATATGAGGATAATAAAAAAATGTCATCCATATATTGAATTTAATTGTATTAGGACTAAGTTGTTGGAGTGAATCACACACCTGACTTAACACTAAACGACCATTACAAAATAGCCAATTGAGTTGGAGTTATCACCAATCTATTTTTGGCTAGGTTAGATCGGTAACCTATCAAAGTTCATCTTTTAAGGCTTACGAAACCCTAAAAACAAACTCTAAGTTTTACATGATAACTAGAGTTTACATGAAAAGTGTTCGTGAGTCGATTATGTATAGAGTGAGATGTGTCCCCTCTATGAGCCCATAAATCAATACCCTTTAAAAAAATTTTAATCAAAATTAGCCTAAGTGGGGGAACATACTATTTCATACAAGTTTAATTAGAGGCCAAATGTGAGGTGGTACCATGATTATGTTGTTGGAAGTTGTCCCTTCCATGCATATAAGCCATGTGGATTTTTTTGATAAAAAGAAATGAGTAAATAAAAATAAATTAATAAAATTTAGTTAAAATGTTAGATATGAATATGTATATGTAAATATAATTATAATCAAAATAAAAATTGCTTTAAAGATTTGGTAAAATTTCATGGATTTTAAAACCAAACATCCTACTTTGTATATATTTGGCCCATTTAAAATAAATTGTATCATAATTCATTATTGGCCATATATATATATATGTAGACACCTAATTTTGTTTGGGCTCTTTCAAACAAACATGCCCAATTAGAGAATTTTAAATGAAATGCAGTCATCTCTCTTCCCTGACCAATTTCCTAACATCTCAAGTTTTAACTAGAAGTAATAAAATAAGATATAAAAACAAAAAAAAAAAGGATGATTGCCAAATGACGTGTCAAAGAGTAAAGGATGAAACTCCTTCTTAAGAGAAGTGATCTTTGATTCATTCACCTTTAAACACATAATTTAGGCCTATCTATCTTTCTCTTTTTGAACCATGAACCATGGCTTATGTTACGTATCTTAAAAGACTATTTTGATTAATCATATCTATTTGAGCTATTGAGCTATTCCTGGGAAGCTTTTTGAAAATTTCACTTTTTGGATAAATTTTAAGTTCTTAAATATGACGAAGTAAAATCAAATCAAATCAAATTAAATAAAACAAAATAAAAATAAAATGAATGCAGTTATACAGTGAAAACCCAAAATGGATAATCTAGAATGAACTTAAAGATTTCGAAGCCACTTCCAAATCAACAAAGGTAGTTACCAAAAAAAAAAAAAAAAAAACCTAATCATGTCAATTCAAGGACAATTCAAACATTGGAAGAATTTCACAATGTCAACAATGGCTAGGGCAAATGTCTACATTTTTCCATTACCTTTCAAGAAAAGTTTTTGAGCTTTAGTGCCTGTTTTTAGAAATTAACACATACCATAAAACTTCCAAACTAGCAACCCAAACATTTGAAGAATTTCACAATGTCAACAATGGTTAGGGCAAATGTCCAAATTTTCCAATACTTTTCAAGGAAACCTTTTGAGCTTTAATGCTCATTTTTGGGAACTAACACTTACCATAAGCCTTTCAAATTAACCTTTTAAGACTTGGTCTTTACTAGTTAGTTTAGTACTTATCAAACTGTTACATTTAGAGATTAAAAGGCTATTGTATCCTGACTATATGCCTTTCAAAGAATTCTAGAAAAGAAATATCCACCTTAACTTTATCACAATAACCCACACTTCTTTTATGAATTCAAATCCAACTCTACTAGGGCCAATCTATTTAAGTCTTTAAATTTGTCGTACCTTAGTTAGAGATGTCTTTAGGGATAATCATAAGTTGTGAAAAAATTTAACATTACATGTTTGTCATCGTTAATATTGGAAACCAACCACATCTTTCAAGACTATCAATCAATTAAACTTTTCCCTCGATCAGGACAAAAAATTGGTCTCGTTCAAAAATCCTGAATAGTGAATGATTTTAAATTCTTGCGTGACCTTAATAGCGTAATACTCACCAAATAAGAGTTGATATATATATATATACACACCTCAAGCAAAGGAACATAGCTTCTTATTCTGACTATAAAAGCTTTTGTGATATTTCAGGATAAACTAGGGTATTCTCAAGACTTTGAAGTCAAAATGAGTTAAGGTCTTGCTAGGGCAAACATCAAACTACCCTTGAAAGAACTGACATAAGCTTGCACTTATAGGATAACCCTAAAAAATGAAAAAATTAATGATGATAAGGCATAAAACGATGAAGCCTTGGTGATATACAATAGAACTAACACTCTTGATCTTTTCTTAACATGAAATGAATTGATGTATTTATCATGTCCTCATTTGCATTTGCATCATTTCAAAAAGTATTTGCTACATGCATAGGTGTTAACATTCGTACCATGACCGTTTACACCCTAAAAAAATTTTCAAACTTTAAATGTGAAAATCAAAGAGTCACTGATTTGTTTCATTCCAGTAGAAATTGGCACTAAAATGAGAAAGCCCAAGAATAGCTAATAGGTTTTTTTCCTAGTTGTAATTGGCATTAAATGGTAAAAGCCCAACGTAGCTAGCCATGTGATAAGCACGTTGAAATTGGCCCATGAAATCTTTGACTAACAGGTTTCACTAGTCATCTTTTTTGACTAATAAGTTTTGCCGTAGACATCTCTTTTGACTAATAAGTTTGTTGTAGTCATCTCTTGACTAATAGGTTTCGCCTTAGTCAATCCTTTGACTCATATGTTTTCACCTAGTTGTGTCTTTTGACTAATAGGTCTTTGCCCTAGTCAATCTTTTGACTAATAGGTTTCACCTTAGTTTTCTCTTTGACTAATATGTTTTGCCTTAGTCACATTTTTTGACTAATAGGTTTCACTCTAGTTATTCTTTTTGACTAATATGTTTTACCTTAGTAATCCCTTTCGACTAATAAGTTTTGCTCTAGTTGCCTCTTTTGACTAATGGGTTTTACCTTAGTCATCCCTTTTGACTATAGGTGTTACCTTAGTCACCTCTTTTGACTAATAGGTTTCACCCTAATAATCCCTTTTAACCCAAGGTTTTGCCATGGATTTTTTTTCAACTAATAGATTTTGCCCTAATTGTTTCCTTTGACTAATTGGTTTCACCCTAGTCATCTTTTTTTATTAATAGGTTTAAGACTAGTTTTTTTTTTACTAATAGGTTTCACCTAGGTTATTTTTTTGGCTATTGGTTTTTCCCAAGTCATGTTTTCTACCATTTTTTTACCCAGCTTACTTTTCCAATTATTATTTTTGCCCAGGTCATTTTTCTGAACTATTAGCTTTGTCGAGGTCATTTTTAAGCTAAATCAAAAAAATAAAGAGTAAAAATTGAGACAAAATTATTTTTTTGGTCTTTGCCCTATTCCTAATCCTCAATAATTGCCAAAAGAGGACAGTTGTAGACACCTAATTTTGTTTGAGACTATGCTTAATTAAAGACCTTTAGATAAAATATACCCATATCTTTTCCTTGACCAATTTTTTGACATCCTTGGAACTAATTAAAAGGTAATAAAATAAGATAATAAAAAATTTTTTGGGAAAGGTTTGAAATGCCTAGGGACCATATTAAAAGATGTTAGTTTTATGAAATTCATAAAAATTTATCAATAAATTTCATTAATGTATCGATACATCATTATATTTTGGTTATTCCAAGCCTAGAACATGCATTGTATTGATATAAGGCCATATTGTATTGATACAATGCCTTTTGGTTTGGGGAAGCACTTGTATCCATACAAACACCATGTATCAATACTGCATTTAAATTTTCACCATGAATAAGTTTTTTTTACCCATGTTCTCTCACATTTCACCTTTCTAACGACTGTAGATCACTTTATAACGATATAAAAGGTCTTTCACAAATATTTTTACCTCAAAACATAGGCATGAGAACCACCCACATAGAGTAAGCCATTAATGCTTGAACGAGCTTGGAATGGATGAGTACAATGTTCTAATTGTGTTTAGAAACTAAGTGGCATTTAGTTTGGTTATCCTTTAACCATTTCAAGTTTAGCTCAGTTAAAATTTAGTCGGGTACTATTTTGAGTTAAAGTTAAAAATTTTTTCTTGCATACAGCCAAGATATGGTCACATTGCATGGGGGTTTCTCTTTGAAGCCATGTATCTGAGTTCATCAACCAAACTTAGCTAAAACTGTCATGTTTAAAAGGATTTTAGCCTTTGATCAAATCACCTAAAGGGATAGATGGTTTGCTTGCAAACAAGCTTAAGTGAGTTGTCAAGAAAGTAGCAGATGTGCATGGGGAACATAGGAATTGGCCAAGAGAAGTTTTTTATTCCTTTGGATGTCCAAAATAGAAAAAAGAGTTGGTTCTTAGTAGAAAAGGCCAAGAAAGGAAAACAAGAGAAAAATAAAGGTAAAAGAGAGAGTTTTTTTAAGTTTGATCACAAAGTGGTTTCTCCACTAGTTTTCTACTTTGTTTTTGATCATTTATCTCTTCATCTTATATGAGCTTGAGGATCCTTAGCCATGCTTAGGTGATGATTTGAGCTAAAGGTATAAAAACCATGTTTATAGCCAAATCTTAAGTTAAGATCTTAAAATATTTTCTTTTGGTTTCTTTATTCATTTTTATTAATATTTTCTTAAAAATCAACTTCCATCATGAAAAACTTATTTTCATAGATTTCAAAATAAGTTTGCGTACTTTATGGTTGTTTTCCTTGTTCTTGCCTTTACTATCTTATGCCATGCATTTTTCATGTTATGTATGATTCATGTATTTTAGGCTATTTTCATGCATTATAATCATGATTCATATGTCCATGCATTTAACACGAAAATACTATGATTAGAGCAACATCACCATATATGTTAGTGTATTTATGCATGTTCATGTTGATAGGCTATTTTATGTTTAAAATTATATGACATGCATTTTATGACATTTTCATGCATTAAGATAATGATTCATATGTCCATGCATTTTTCATGAGAATATTGTGATTATGACCACACCATCATGCATAATGAGAAATCAATGTATGTTCATGTCGATAGGGTATCTTGCTGAGTAAATATAATGTATGACAACATGCTTTTATGTTTATAGGTGAAATAAAATGTTATGGGTGCATTTAGAGTGTTAGAAACTTTTAGAGACCATTTAGCAATTTTCCTATTATGTTTCATGCATATTAGGGATCATTTTGTAACTTTCTTGCATTTTAGGCTTGTTTAGGTCATTTTCTATGACTTAGGGACTTAAATGTAATTTCATAATTTTGATGTCCTTAGGTCATTTTTCATGACTTAGGGATTTTTATGTCATTTCATGCATTTTGATTTCATTTAGGTCATTTTCCATGTTCTAGGGACTTAATACAATTTTGTGAATTTTGATGTCATTTAGGTCATTTTCGATAAATTTCCATGATCTAGGGACTTAAATGCTATATCATGAATTTTGATGTCGTTTTGGTTATTTTTCATGACTTAGGAAACTTTTATGTCATTTAATGCATTTTAATGTCATTTAGGTCATTTTCGTGATCTAAAGACTTTTTATGCAATTTTAAATGTTGAGGCTATTTTGGTCATTTTTCATGATTTAGGGACTCATGCAATTTCATGTATTTTTGAGATATTTAAGTTATTTTTCCATGAGTTAGGAGTTATTATGCCAATTTCATGCATTTAAATAAATTTTTTATGATTTAGGGACTATTCCATAATATTCACGCATGCTAAGTCCCTTTAGATTATTTTCCATAACCAAAAGATCATTTTGCAATTTCATGTGAGTACTTTGGAGTCATTTTCATGACATTATGCTTTAAATTTAATACGTTTATATGTTATTTATAATATAATATGTTTTCAAAAATCCGAGGCAATATCTCTGAGTTAAAATAGTCATAGATGTGCTTCAGTATATAAGAGTTACCTCAAAGATTTATACAAAGGAATACCCTCTTTAAACAAGTAAATCAGAATTTTTAATTTTCCCAAAAATAAAACTTTAGTATTCCTTCAGGTTTTTTGGAGGGGTGCAAAAATTATTTTGATTTAAAAAATATATAAAAATTCAATTTACTTAAAATGGATAATATATTAATTTTAAATAATTCAAAAAATGAGGAATTATAATTAAATACTGAAAAAATTAAAACCAATCATAATGAAGACTTTAGTTAACATGTAATTAAGAGATACTGATTTTGGGTATCATGAGAGGGATTGATCCTTACTTGTGATTGTAACTGGCTCTCAAACCCTTTTGCATAGACTCTAGTATAAACGCAGACCTCGAAGCTTGTTTTCAAAGGTATCATAACCTTAAAATACAAGCCCCAGTAAATGATCAATCTCACCTAGATAAAACTAGATTGGTGGCGACTGCGAATTATTTGGTCATTTCATAATGACCATTTTGGGTTAAGTTGGGCGTGCTATTTGTTTAACAATTAAGTCCCATCTTAATACGAGAAAAGAATTTATTTGTTTTAAGTTTGGCATGTCAGATTCATATTTGGCTCATTACGACAATATAAATAAAATATATTTAATTAAAATTTTGTACGTAAGAATTTTAAACTTAAAAAAAAAGTCTCATGTAGGGATCCTATAAAAATTATTAAAGAATTACATCAAAGGAAATTAATGTGTAAAGATTGAAAAAAAAAAAAAAAAACTCTGTCAAACTTGAAATTTTAATATGTGAGGTTAAAAATGAGGCCAAATTTGAAGTGTTTATTGGCTGAGCGAGCTTAAGTATAGCATTAACATCATTTATGCTTACCCAAGCTCGGCTTGGCCTAAAAATTGGTCCTTAAATTTTGCCCAAGCCTACCCATATTTGTACATAGATAGTCTAAGCTAGTTTAGGCTTACCCAAAATACTATTTTTTAATTTTTTTCTTAAAAATATTTTTTTTAAAATTTAATCTTTAGTAATCTAATACTTTTCTTTTATTAAGTTTCGAAATTTAAATAACTTAACATATGCTTTTAATATTTATACTATAATATTACATACATTTATTCTTCATATGATAAAAATTACCTAATATGTAAAACTATAAAATTAATATGTATTATATGATTCTAAAATGGGTCGGGCTGGGCTTGAGCCTTGAAAGTGAGAGCCAAGCCGAGGCCTATTTTTACACGAGCCTAAATTTTTTGCCTAAGCTCATTTTTCAGGCCTAACATTTTTGCCTAAATTCTCTCAAATATCAGGTTGGCCTTCAGGCTTAGGCGAGTAGCTTGACCCATGAACACTTCTGGAGGTAAAGGACTAATTTGAAAAAGTCCTATATTTTATGTGCTTAGTGGAAAATTCCAATGTTATGAGAATTAAAAGAGAATCAAAATGGAGAATTCAATAGAAAAATTAAAACCAAAATTCAATACTCGAAAACAAATTAGGAAAAAGTATCAAATGTGAATTTAATTTCAACAAATACTAAGCTTTAAAAATGTCTAATTGAATATTCTAAATTTAAGGTATTTAACAAAAAATTTCGTGTATAGGAATTCCATTAAAAATGGTATATAAAAATGAAATGGCAAATTCCATATGTGAAAAATATGAAATTTTAGTTATACTAAGGAAAAAAAAGTTAAGGAAAAGCATCATAAGTGAAATTTTAATAAGTAGAAACAAAACAAAAATAATAAACCAATTCAAAACTCTAATAAAAGAAAGTAATTTTTTCACAATTTGACACATCATGGAACAAATATTGGCATCGACCCTTTCTCTTGTAAAGTCTTGATTTTTCCTACCAAAATTTTGATACGTTGCTATATAACTACAGATACCTTCAAGGAAAAGTATTGATACTCATTATCATTTTCTAAAAATTTGACCGTTTGAAGGCCAAGTATCAACCCTTGCACTGAGGGTCGAACCCCGCTAGTGTAATCATTCAGTCCCTTATTTTGAACACTATTAAAATATCTAAGTAAGGGATTGGATGAAATTAGATGTCTACATTTATCAACATTTGGTTGATCATGATGGGTTGTTGGACCCACTTTTGATATATGAATGTAGTTATAAGATTAATTATATTCATGCAACATGTTGGGAACCTAATAGGCCACACATAATAAGATGAATTTGTTTAATTAAATCTGAGATTTCGTTAAGTATGACTTAATTAAATAAAAGGTACACTAAGAAAGACTTAATTAAATTAGTTCAATTAAGTACTATTTAAGACTTGAATTAGATTTATGAAATTAGGATGACTAAATTTGAGATTTAATTAAGTATAACTTAATTAAATAAAAGGTATAATAAGAAGGATTTAATTAAATTAGTTCAATTAAGTATTATTTAAGACATGAATTAGATTTGTGAAATCTAGTCAAAGATTTCTTAATATACTGGGAAAGATAAAAATGTCTTATTAAGTTAATGTCTAATAGTAGTCATGACAATAGGGTTGTATGGATTTTGGGCCAAATATTATTCAAAAAAATAATAATAATTTGATAATTATTTAATTATATTTACATGTAGTAAAATTAATTTACATTGGCAAGAAATTTAATTAAGAAATAAATATTCTTGTATGTAAAGAAAGGTTGGCCGAATGCCCTAAATATTGAGTCCAATGGGCTTTGTTTTGATAAAACATATTTAGACTTGATTTACTGTTAGTTGCAAACATGAGGGCCCTATTGGTGTCAGACTAGGACAAGATTATAAGTTGTCAATATCTGCCCAATCTTAAAAGGACTAGTTAAAAAAGTTTTTCTTCGATCCTTACAAAAATACTAAGTGTGGTGCCACTCTTTAGTCCTTATTGTAATGGGCTTAACTATCACATTAGTTAAGTTTAATCTAATTTTAGTATAAAATTACATCTACAATGGTTTTGGTAAATTAAGACTCAATAGACATAGTAAAATCCTAATAGGAAAAACCCTAAGAATCCTTAAACCAAAACTTGGTGCAACCTTTCTTTTTGTCTGTTGGTATGCATTATTTGCTTTTGTTGAGACTAGACTCACCTTAATTCAAGAAAAAGATAGCAAATAGTTCCCTAGCTCTTATAAGAGTAGCCACCAATCATAAGAGGCAAGACATCATAGTTGCTGACTTGTTACAACCTCCTCGCAGTGCTATCTTTTTTCCTTGCAACATTCTTAAACTATTCTTGGTTGTGAGAGAGAAAGCAATCACGTGTGGTTAAAGCTTCTCAAGCCTTCTGGCTAGTACCAAAGAACCATTGAACCTTGTAAAGGTTCTAACCACCATACATATTAATCACCGTTTAAGGCAAGACATGTACAGTTCATGATCTCAAGAGATCCTTTCAGAGAGCCTAGCCACAAATTTATAGACATCTTTTGGATTTCAGATTACTCAAGATTATGAAGTCTATAAGTTAATATGTGATTAGATTTCTGAAATTTTAAATATCTATGTATAAAACCCCTACTAAAGATCCTTAAGGAAGTCTAGCTGTTTCTCTGATTTACTTTTTGCTACACTTCATTGTTTATTTTGATTACAAATATTTATATGCATATGGCCATATAATCCCAGACCCCAAGATGCGATCTTAGAAGAAACTTGTTATTGCAATTAATATTCTAAAAATTGAATTAAATAATGATAACATGAAGTCACTACAAGTATTGCAATTTTAAGCAATGACATGTAATGTAATTGCAATTTTTTGTCATGACATAGAATGTCCTTGTGAAATTTGTTGCTAAAAACATGTAATATTCTTATGACATAAAATGTTCTTCTATTTTCTTGTTTCTTTTTGATAATTTGGGAGTTGGGTGTGGATGTTAACCATTTGCCAATAAGCCAAAATTGAAATTAAAAAGCTTATACCAAACTTATAATTGTGTTAATAATAATGGTTGAAATGAAAGACTTCTCGAATGTATAACACTTTCACACTGAAAAGTTAACAAAGCAAAATGCCAAAATAAGTAATAATGAAATCTTCATTCTCCAAAGCAACACAAATTGAAGTATACGAAAGACTACGAGTATCCACCAAAGCTCTTGCTACTTCTTGTTTTATTGTGCTATCCTGCATAAGAAATACACGCATAGAAAAAGAAAAATATTAACCATATGATTGAGATATTTAAATCAAAATCTGTAAATTATTTTTACTTTCATTCATATTTTTTAATGCCAAATATAAACATATCAACCATTTATGACTTTTGTGTAATATTTAGTTTTCATTTCTAACATTTAAAATTCAAATTTTATATTACTCTCTTTTAAAAATGTTTCGAATCAATTCATTCCCTTAACTACAATTAAAAGCTCAATGAAATATTTTATACCAAGTGAAAGTTAATGTTGATATAAATATCAATTTAAAAAACAAACTGATCTACATTTTTGCCACTTCAAATGGAAAATTCCATCATATTTTAATGATGCACGGTAAAAAAAAATGGATGGATCTAGAATATTTTTAAAAAGAGTTAACTATTCACTTGATTCCTCGTACCTTAGCTACATTTTTAGTTTGATATTGAAAAAAATTTTCAATTTAGTACTCGTAATTACATTCTATCATGCATGTTGAATCTTTAATTAACATCGATAAAATAATGGCTTTGTGGTAATAACAAAAACTGAAACTATAGCACATGATAAAAATATCACATCAAAATCATATCATCAATGTCACATCAAAAATAAAAAAATTAGAAATTAAAAAATTTTAAAAATTTTTGAAAATTCTATAAATTTGAAAAATAAAGAAAAATAAAGTAAAAATATAACAATAAAAAAACAAAAGAAAGAAAAAAATTCAAAAATAATAAAAAATTTTGAAAATTCAAAGTGAAACCCAAATCAGAAACTCTGATGCATAAAAAATTACTTCATCATGGCATTCTTTTTTTTTTTCTTGTTTAAGAAAAATAAAAACCACTAAATTTAAAGAAGACCCTAATGGCCCGTTTGAAAACTTAGATTTTGGCTTAAATATTTGGATTTGGATTTACAAATTAAAAGTTTTTTGGATATTTAATAAAAAATTAGATTTGGATTTGATCAAATCTAACATGAATTTTAAATAACCAAAATCTAAAATTTAAAATTCTTTTTGAAAGTAAGAATTTAAAAAAAAATTCACAAAACCACTTCTTTATTATTAGGGAAAATTCTACTATCAGCTTTTTAAGAAATGTTTCCTATCAGCTTAAATTGAAATAAGCCGTTAGATAGATAATAGTTAATCTACACTGTTGAAAATAAAAAAAAAAATTAGAACAACCTGCAAAGCAGGTCATTTTCGTCAGGCCATTTTCCCTAAAATTCAAACCTTAAAACTTTTAAACCTTAAAATTCAAAAAACCCTCCCAATTCATCCTTTAAAATCAAAACTTAAATTAGGTTATTCTTCACAGTCGCCTCTATTTCATCACTTCCCAATCAATCGATCGACCACAACCCTAAATTATTTCTCGATTGGTAAGATTATCTTGGAAAAATTTTGGATTGTTGGTTGAAAAAATTATTCAGAGCTGTGTAGAAGCATTTTAAATAATAAAATCATGAGGATGACGAGAATGGACGAGCTAGGGCTTAAGTAAATGGAATTTATTTTATTATTATTGTTCCTGCATTTTCTTCAACAACTTTTTATGTTTTGGATGATCGAAGTTGAAATCTTATTGTTATATTAGAACTTCAAATTTTAGAATTTTGAGCAGTGTTATTTTCATTGTCGATTTGCTTATCTGAAAATCAAATCTGAAAAAAATCCAAAAAAAACCAAAGCCACACCCAAACCCTAACCTGATCTTCCAACCCTAAATAGTCAGCTTCCTCAGTCGAAACTCTATAATTAAAATAGTGTCGACCTTCAGTTTACAATAGCTCGAAAAAATAGTGAACCTATATGAAAGGTAAAAACCCATTTTTGCCTTTTTAATTTTGATTTAAGGTAACTTTATATAAAAAAAAAGAATTAGTTTGATTTATTGTCATTGTGGTTTTAAAGTCCATCAGCTTGTCGTTTACTATTTAAGAAATGTATAAACAGTAAAATTCATGATTTTTTACCGTACCTGTTTGAGATGATGTATGCAGTTTATGGAGTTGAAGTTGCTGAGTTTTTGAATTAGTTTCATTTATATGTTTGAGAAGATGTTTGTTGATTTTTTTTTTCAATTTCTGAAAAATATATATTTGAATGCTTGAAGGTTCCCTAATTTTGACCTCTTAAAGAGTTACCTTGGACAATTGTGATTATGTTTGATTTTATTATAAATTTAAAGAGATGTTCAAAGCTGGCGAAGAGAATGAAACAATGGTTGAAGAGAATCAAACAATGGTTGAACAGAGTGAAGGGCAAAATAAAACAAAGACAACGAGGAATGTCAAGAAACCAAAGGGTGCCTTTTTGAATTATTAGTAAGTAATAATATAATTTTTTTCTATGATAATCTCGTTAAACATAGCAATACCCATATATAAAATATTACGTTGTAGGTTGTTGCATTTAGATTTAAAGAATACAAGTTAATTGTTTATGTTATTTGCTTTATACAGTATCAATCAACGAAAGCTAGAAATAGATGGTGAAAAAAAAATGACAACAGAGGTCAGTAATAATATTATTTATGGTTCTCATATTAACTTTGGTTTATTTAATTATTTTGTTTGTAAATTAAAAGTATTAGGCAACGTAGACTTATGATTGATTATTATTTTCTGTGCATATAAACATATATATGCATATTCTTTTTGTGAAGAATAGTAATATAGTGTTATTAAAACAACATGATATGTATGTATGACAATGTGAGTGAATAATGAGTTGGTTCTGTGTCAGGCTCGTCGAGAACTAGGAGCTAAATGGAAGCTACTTTCTGCAAAGCAGAAGGAGCCTTTCATAAGGCAAACGGCTGCTTAGAAAGAGCAGTATAAAAATGAAATCGAAGAATTAAAAAGACAAAAAGTGGACAGTGATAAAGCGAAGAAGGTAATATATATAGGAAGAATATGTTAAACTAAAGGAAATAATACGTAAAAGTTAAGTAAAACGTTATTTTAGTATGTGTATTTAATCAGTACTTTATGTGTAGGGCTTGGTGTTGACGCTGTAGCCCGTATAACTTGTGTAAAGTCTTCCAACAATTAAAGGATCAAAAAAAGGAAGATGTTATATCTAGTGTTGGTTTCGGTTCTCTACTATGACAAAAAGGTCTAACTTTGATAAGAGAACTGTGTCAGTTTTTGGTTGAGAACTTTGATGTTTCAACTAACTATATTAAATTTGATGGCCATAGTATTTCTTTCGTGTTAGAGGATGTTGAAGCCATAATTGGTTTATAGAACGACAGAGTCAATATGTTAAGTTTAATGGAAAACGAAGATGGGCTTAATCTTTGTAAGAAGTACAATCTTCGAAGCCATAAGAAATTGATGTTTGTTCGTTTTGAGGAAGAAATGATGGCATTGGAGGTTGATTCTGAAGAGCTAAAATCTAGAGTCCTGTTGTATATTGTTAGACGAATTCTATGTCCAACAACTGAAGCTGGTCCAAGTCTAAATTATTATTCATGTTTGACCGAAGATGGTCTCAGTGGGAATGTTAATTGAGCTAGAGACATCTATGAGAAGCTTTTTCTTGGGATAACAAATTTTGATGCAAGAAAAAGAAAATCATCGAATTCATACTTGATCGATTGCTTGTTATTGTTGGAGGGCAATAAATATTGGTTGTTTACTATTGATGCAAACTTGATTTAAAATTCAGCATGTACCATAATTAGAAGTTTAAGTTATTTAGTACTGATATTAATTAATTGTAATTATTTTTTGTAGATTAAGTTCTATGATTATCTGTGTGGAGTTCAGAGTATATAAGCTGCAACTTCAACTTCTATTCCTCGCATTAGTTATTGGGGGTAAGATGAAATGGGCAAGATATTATCTCCTTCAAAGGACTTTAGAAAGGCATTGAAATTAAAGGTGACCTTTATTATCCAACTTTTGTTACTTTATAATTGATTATTACAAGGGTTATATAAATCTGCACATTTGATGGTTTTGTAATTCCTTACCTGTAGAGTGTTGATGTCAATGAACATGACATGAAGAGGTCGATAGAGGAGAAAAAAGACTTGGAGCATGGTGAGTTAAAGGTAAGAATGCTATGTCAAATTTTATAAACAACAACTTCACTATTAATTCATTACCTGTATATTACATCTATATACTAGTACTATATGTTTTTTATTACAAATTTTCAAGAGATTAAAGACAAGGTTAATCTTGTCGAAACAAAAGTATGCCATTTGGAATCAAAAGTATCATCGCATATCAAATTTAGCTAGCATTGCAGACAATATTAATAGAATGTCTGAAAACATAAAGCATATGAATGCAAGCATTATGAATTATGCTTCCATGGTGGACACCATTAAGGATTCTATGAATGTTGTTTTAGAGATATCGATCCTAGAGACTAATATAGGTGACATTGAGTTAAAAAGAAAAACTATTAAGAAGAAAGTGATGGGCAAGGTTGGTAGGAAGAGCATCAAGTTGGAAAAAGTCGGTGGTGACTTAGATTGTCCTATTGAGATTGGTTTGAAAGGGAAAGAAATAGATGCTGATTTGGCTACACCAAGTGCAGCATCCATTATACATCCAAGCTCAGATTGTCCTGCCCCATGAAAAAAAAAGGTATACATTTTTGTTATTTTTAAATGAATGACAATTAGATATTTTAAGATAAGTGTTTAATTGTGTTTAATTATTGTTAATTAATATCATTACATATTATAGGGTCAATTCCCAAAAAAATAAAAAATGTTAGGTCAAGGTCAACTTTTGCCTCGACTGCTAGTTAAATAGTGACACGCGCCAGATCGAAATTGTTGTAATCTTCGCACAAATGTTATGCAAGATTGCATTTGTCTGATAGCATTTGAAATATTATCTTGCATGTATATAAAATATGGTCATGTTACAGAGCATATATTTCTTTTATCATTTTTTGTAACATTTTCGAACGCTTGGACTTTTTATGAATTGATCTTTAGATCATCTTGATATGTAATAAGCTTATTTTTTGGATTTCCATATTATCATATTTCATTGTATTTATTACACTATTATGGGTTTAAGGTATATATACTAAAAGTATAAGATGCTAATTACTAATTAGTAGTACTATATGCCATTTGTTGCGTTAAAAAAACATTTGAAAGTTTCTGCAAAGAAGGCTATTGCCAAAGTCCCAAGGGAAATTGGGGAACTTGAATATGCATTATGCAATTATATCTTGAACAGCGATGTCGATAGATAGTAAGTAATAAGATCTTTATTTCAAAAATCTAGATTTAGGGTACATTTATTGAAACTGATATTTGTTGCATTATGAGTTTATATTGTAGTAAAGTTGTTGTCCATTTTGGCATAACGTTTGTAACTATTGAGGATTTTGAATCGTTACACCCAAAAGAGTGGGTGACTTTAAATGTAAGTGAGCTATATTGTTGTTATGTCCAATGTTAACATTTAGTTTGTAGTATATAATTGGGCTGAATTACATTCATGTTTCCTAGATTATTAACCTTGTGGCATGGATAATGGCGTATGATTGTAAGGCTATGCCAATTTCTACAAAGAGATGGTATTTTCCTACCAAATTTTACGTAAGTATATATCAATGTCGTAATGTTAGAAGTTAATTTCAATTGCTTTCTAGGAAGTGTAACCTTATTTTATTCTCTACAAACTTGTCTCTTGTCAAAAGATTGCACAGCCATAGAGATAATGAAATTTTTTTAAGCAATAATTCATTCATATGGGATCCCTAAGTGATTGTTATAAGGTTACCTCATATTCATTCTTTTATGCGGACATATTGTTTCATTTAGTACGTAGATAGTTGTAATATATTTTCCAGGAATTATGAAACTGATATTAGCGTAATGCAAAATTTCTTACAAATGTCATTTTGGTTTTAACAATTGCAAATCTACATACTGATGAATGATAAGAACAAACATTGGTACTTGTGTGTGACAGATATGTTGGACAAAAAAGCGAAACTATTGGATACACTTCCGAGCATTGAAGGCAATAAAAAAAGAGTTTCGAGTGCCACTCATGTGGTAAACTATAAAAACACAAATTATTTAGGTTATAGAGATATGTGAACTTTTTATTATTTAATTGCTTTAGTTTATACAGCTATTACAAAATTCTTGTTGTTCACTTCAAATAGATCTCCTCTTGTGCAAAATTATTTGAGGATCCTATTATGACATCATTGGTTGGTAGTCCAATGGTCCCATTTGATTAATTAAAAATTATTCCTCCAAACAACGTTTCACGCCAATGCAATTGGTATATTGATTAATCAATATTTTTGTCTAGTTTTGGTTGACTTTTATAAAGGATTACTTGCTTTTAGATTGTATTCAATACATACAGTTATGATTGCGGAATGTACATTATTGCTTTCATGGAACATCTATATGTTACAAGCTATCTACTTATGGTAAGCCTATTTTTTATGAATAATTTTCATAATCAAAGATTGGAGGTTGATTACAATCTATAACGTAATTGTATGTTCAATGTAGCGTGTTGGGGAATGGGACAGATTTTTATGTCTTTCCGAAATCATAAACCATGAGGATAACACTTTATAGAAAAAGGTGTGTGATGCTGCCATTAAATTCCAAAAAAGTATGCCTCCTACGAAGCAGTTAGTGACGAATGTTGCAAAAATCAAGTTTTGATTATTACTGTGCTAGACTTTGGGTTTTAAGTTGATTTTGGGCTCAGTTGTACAAGTCCGGGTACGGTGGATAACAGCTTAAAGCTTACAATCCTAAAATGATTATATATATGTTCATCTTTTCATTACACGTTACAGCTAATAATATGCATGATTGATTTGTTGTTAGGGTCAAAATAGTTTATCATCTAGTTTTCTCTCATTTATGTAAGATTAGGTTATGGTTTAATTGTTTTGTAATGATTTCTCATCTTGTGCAATGTTGTAGTAGTAGGAGACATCTACTTTTTGATAAGCTCGATTCCTGGATCACAGCAACGCTGGACTGCACTTTGGGACTATGTTTCAATGATGGTAAGTTACTAACCCTAAGTTGAAAGGAATTGTTGAACATTACCATTGCATTTTATTTGCTGTTGATAAGGGAAACTAATAATTTTTTTGTGTAGATCTGTATATGTTTTGTTTTTTGATAGGTGATGCCATAACAGTTCCTGAAGACTTCAATTGAGATTTTAAGAGTAAAATCATGTATTGTGTTAGCATAATGCAAAAAAACAATTGAAGTTGGCTGTACTCCAGTTGTACCATTACGTTACCAACTATAAATATATACATATTTACTCAAACTTACATTGTACGGATTCACCAGAAACTGACTGTTACAATATATAATGAATATGCTAATTGCAATGAAATCAGAACTTACGAAGTTGTTGATCTAAACCAGTTTGAAATGTTTCCTGATTCAACCCCTTCATTCTGTCTGGATTCATAATTGTTGAATGAAAATGTGTCATTCTGTATATTTTAAGGAAAATGTGAGACTTTATGGTCATTCAATCCCCATGCTATGGCATTAAAATGAAATATATGGATGTAGTAAAGAGCAAGATAATTACATGCATATTGCAATTGCTGTCAACATTCATTGTTAGTATAAAGTTTTGGTATGCAAATAGATCATCTTCCTGTCATAGAAAATGCATTTTACAAGGCAATTCAGTAATCAACATCAATGTCTATTTTATCTTTTTATTATATTTAATTCATGACATATTAGGATTTTTTAAACTGACCTTATCAAAAGTCCAATTTGTATAGGCGCTTGATGTCATCTCCTCATCAGTATCATAACAATTGTTTTCAAGACCACTGTTGCTTATTCCAATTTTCAAATTTGGGCAAGTAACTTTAGTATGTCCTTGCAGTCTACAATACCCACACTTTCTAACTTTGTAAGACGGATGCTTTTTCCTAGCTGTTTTCCTTTTAGTTCGTGCTGTAATTGGATCTCGAATTTGTTCTCTTCTTGGTTTCTTAGATCTGGGATCATTCAGCTCACACAATTTTTTCATTTTTGTAGTCAATCTATTAATCTCACTTTTGGCTTTATTAAATGAGTAAGTCATTTTTAATGCTATATAGCACATTCTACTACAACTAGAACTCAGGGAAGCATATCGCACTATTTGCAACATTTCAGGTGCAACATCGACATTAACAAATGATGGGGCACATAGTTTGGCATCTTAAGCCCATCTATGCATAATCAAAGATGTTGGAATATGAGACATATCTTCAAGCTTCATAACATGAATTTGATGCCTCCAAGGCATGCCAATTGTCTCAAACTCGCGACAAGAACATTGAATGGTTTTTGCTGCTAAATCAAAAACTACTTCCACCCTTTGGCTTAGTACTCGATACTTGCCTAAATAATAGAGTCACGTGAATCCCTGTTC
Organism: Adansonia rubrostipa; assembly: GCA_038381775.1. Lineage (NCBI taxonomy): Eukaryota > Viridiplantae > Streptophyta > Magnoliopsida > Malvales > Malvaceae > Adansonia > Adansonia rubrostipa. The sequence goes on from JBBYHM010016074.1 coordinate 38,101, forward strand.
TGTAATCGATTCACGAAGACGATATAGCGTTTCCTGCTGTAGCTCTTCCTGGAAAAAATGAGAATGATTTTCGTGTATACACAGTTGTCGTATGACCTTCAATGTCATCCAACTTCATTACCGATTTAGGCATTGTCTGCGTACTGAAATAATCAGCCTCCAATTCATTGGTCTGCATTCTACTAATCCCTTGATCAATGGACGAACAAATTTTAGATATGTTTTTTTCGACTTTAAATAAATACCGAGTGAAACATTCAATGACTCATACCTTTTGTGGTTTGTAGTGTCCTAAAAAAGTGGCATGTTATATATGCTTGTGCCCACATCTCCCGAGTTCTATTTTTTTGACCACCTATGGGTGATTTTCCAAATTAAATTGTCTGACCATTGTAATCCACTCATGATCAAATTCCTTCATTGTCCACCATGAACTCATGCATCTACAGAATGCTTGCACAAATAACTGATCACTGATATTTGCCTGTGCATTGAGAGATATATGCCACGTACAAAGCTTGTGTCTAGCATTGGGAATAACAATTCTAATTGCTTTTTGCATTGCCCTATCCCCATCAGTAACAACTGAATTAGGAGTCTTGTTACACATTGCTTTGAGGAAACTTCTTAAAACCTATTCGAAGGTATCAATTGTCTCGTCAACAAGTATGGCAACAGCAAATACAATTGTTTGATGGTGGTGATTGACACCAACTATAGGCATCAAAGGCCTGTCATAAGTATTCTTCTTATATATGGTGTCGAAAGCTATAACATCTCCAAAGCATGCATAGTCGAACCTTGAAGTAGTATCTGCCTAAAAAAGGTTATGCAATCGTCTATTATCATCAATGCTATACTTCATATAATATCCAATATTCGATTCTTTTTAAATTTCAAAGAAAGCAAGAATAGCATCATCATTTGATATTTCAGCTAGAGTAAAGGCATGTAGCGCATTGTATAGGTCTTTTGTGACAAAACAAACATTTTGAGATCCACCAGCTTGCTGAGTAAGGTAATTCATTATTTGTGACATACAGATGCCAATAGATTTCATAGCCTTTGCTTCAGCTAAATTTGATTCTTTAATTTGTCGATGAAACCGTAAGAAAAATTGCTTTGATGTCTCACTCATCTCATGATTATGATTCTCCTCACAATATGTGATTATCCAGTTACCAGATTCCCTCATGTTCACAAGCACACGTACACTAGCCTTACATCTGGTTCTAAACAATGGCCTCGGACATCTTTTACGATTGCATTGTTTTATTTTTTGAAGCCTAAACCCTTTTTTTGAACATACAAATTATTGACCTACAAGAAGACCAGTACTGTTAAGTCTTGTGGTTGCACGACGAACACTAAAACCCTTTTCAAAAGCATACGCCTTGTAAAACCCCCACGCATGATCAAGTGAATCAAAACTCATTCCAATTATTTCTTCTCTACATAATTTACTAGGCTTATTATCAGAAGTAATACCATCCATGTTGACAATTTTACCAGATTCAAACTTGGTAGGAGTATAAGCACAATGGACAAAAATATCATTACCTTAATCACATATATTTGGTGTTGAATCTATCAAGAACCTGAAAATATTCAATATAACATAAATATATCATGTAAATCTGACTGATGACAGGCATCAGAGTATACATATATTGATGTAGCCGCATAATTATTTGTTAATTCTTCATACCTCAAATTCACATACCTATAATATTTAGTCTCAACACCGATGCAGAATCAACAGTATTTTCTCTGCCTAAATTGAATGCTATTGTTATTGCTTAAATGTTGAATTCATCTTCTATCCAACAACTACTGGTTATTGGGAACTTTTATTATAGTCTGTATAATTAGTTAGGTGAAGTCACAACTATTAGGTATAGAGCATTTAAGGATTCTACATACACAGTAGTGAAAATATGGATTAATAAAATTTATCTTGGATTAATATTAAAAACTATGGTAACATATTTAAAAATAGCAAATACAATTATTATTATACATATATAATATATACAATTAAAAAATACTTAATATATGATTAGTAATATACAGAAAAAAGTGTTATTAAAGTAAACATATATGGATACAGATATGATAAAAAATTACTACAACAAATAATTTTTTACACATAATATATATTTTGTTAGACCAAAAATAATAATTTTCGTTAGTAATATACCCAAATAATTTGTTAGACAAAAAAATTATGAAAATTTCTTAACTTCATAGAGTAATGCAGTAATTAATTTGTTAGTAATATAATGATTAGTAATATAAAAAAAAAAGTGTTATTAAAGTAAACATATATGGATACAGATATGATAAAAAATTACTACGACAAATAATTTTCTACACATATAATATATTTTATTAGACCAAAAATAATAAATATTGTTAGTAATATACCCAAATAATTTGTTAGACCAAAAAATTATAAAAATTTCTTAACTTCATACAGTAATACAACAATTAATTTCTCATACGTATAATGTATTTATATATGAAATAAAAAACAACGTGAGAAAAGTAATGTTATTTTCCGTAAAAGCATAGTTTACATACATACATTATAGATATGATAATATATTTACGTAATGTGATAATATTTTTATGTTATTTGATAATGTTCGTATGTAACAAAAACATACAAACATTAAGTTTGAAGATTCTTTACTCACAGACATTACATATTTCAAAAATTACATTCTAACATTATGTAAACTGTAATATATATCTATAATTTGCGTAATATTTAGTTGTTATTTTTCCAACTAAGAAAAAATATGAATTTCACATAAAATTATTTTGTATCTTAACATATAATAACAATTGTTAGTAATATACCCAAATAATTTATTAGACCAAAAAATTATGAAAATTTATTAACTTCATACTGTAATGCAGCAATTAATTTTTCATACGTATAATGTATTTACATATGAAATAAAAAAAATGTGAGAAAAGTAATGTTATTTTGCGTAAAAGCATATTTTACATATATACATCACAGATATAATAATATATTTACGTAATGTGATAATATTTTTATATTATTTGATAATGTTTGTATGCAGCAAATAACATACAAATATTAAGTTTGAAGATTCTTTACTCACAGACATTATATATTTCAAAAATTATATGCTAACATTATATAAACTGTAATATATATATGTAATTTTTGTATTATTTAGTTGTAATTTTTCTAACTCAGAAAAAATATGAATTTAAGATAAAATCATTTTTATCTTAATATAATAACAATTGTTAGTAATATATCCAAATAATTTGTTAGACCAAAAAATTATGAAAATTTTTTAACTTTATATAGTAATGCAGCAATTAATTTCTCATATGTATAATGTATTTACATATGAAATAAAAAAATGTGAGAAAAGTAATGTTATTTTCTGTAAAAACATATTTTACATATATACATTACAGATATGATAATGCTTATATGTAACAATAACATATAAACATTATGTTTTAAGATTCTTTACTCACAGATATTACAAATTTTAAAAATTACATGCAACATTATGTAAACTGTAATATATATATGTAATTTTTGTAATATTTAGTTGTTATTTTTCCAACTAAGAAAAAATATGAATTTCAAATAAAATTATTTTTTATCTTAATATATAATAACGATTGTTAGTACTATACCCAAATAATTTGTTAGACAAAAAAATTATAAAAATTTCTTAACTTCATACTATAATGCAGCAATTAATTTTTCATACGTATAATATATTTACATATGAAATACAAAAATGTGAGAAAAGTAATGTTATTTTCCGTAAAAGTATATTTTACATACATACATTATAAATATGATAATATATTTATATAATGTGATAATATTTTTTATGTTTTTTGATAATGCTTGTATGTAACAAATAACATACAAATATTACGTTTTAAGATTCTTTACTCACGACATTACATATTTAAAAAATTACAAGCTAAAATTATATAAACTGTAATATATATATATGTAATTTTTGTAATATTTAGTTGTAATTTTTGTAATATTTAGTTGTAATTTTTTCAATTCAAAAAAATTACAACTATTTAAGATAAAATTATTTTATCTCAATATAATAATAATTGTTTGTAATATACCCAAAGAAATAAACATTACCAAAATTAATTTTTCTCTTAAACCTAAAAAATTTGAAAAATTTGTTATTTCAAAAATATTACCAGAACTATAATATATTTACATTAAATAAATAATAAAGTATAATTTTATAGAAATTTTTTTGTTATTTATGTAAAAATAATAATATATATGAAATTAATATTTTTACTAACTTTTGAAGTGAAAAATTTAATATTTTTTAAATAATATTTTTGTTCATATTAGTAATAATTATGCAATAGTAATAAATAATTAATTTAATGAAAATTTTAAATTTTTTATCTGTTCATAGGAATTACAACTATAGATGATAAAAATTATGCATAATTATTATAATTTATATAAATCATTAAAATACAGATAATATTTATATGTAAAATTTTTAATATTTAATATTTTTTCTAAAAAATCTTTCTGATAATGTTTATATATAATAAATTACATATAACTTTTACAAGATCACGTCCAGATATTATAATTTTATATGAAGTATTACTAAAATTATAATGTGTTTATGTAATATATAATATACATGTCTGTTGTGTAATGATATATGTAATGTATGATGTATATATGTAATTATAATAAAAATGCGTAATACATATTTTTATAATACATGATAATAAACTTATGTAATAAATAATATAATTTATGAAACTTCAAAATTTTATGGAATACTATTTTCCATTACCTTTGCTAATGTATTTATGTAATTTACAAAATTTTTACGTAAAAATAATAAATTTATGTTTTATAATTTTTATTACCTTTTATCATAATTCATGTATTTCATAATATATATATGTAATTGTAAGAAGAATATGTAATACTATTTATATTACTTATGATGATAAACTTTTGTAATACATAAAAGTTTTATGTAAATATAAAAAATTTATGTATTACAATTTTTATTATATATCATCATAGTTTATGTAAATAAATAATGTATATATATAATCGTAATAAAAGTATATAATATAAATTTATATTATCAATTATAATAATTTATGTAATTATAATAATTTTATGTTAATTATCTAATAATTTATGTAAAAATATTTGCATATATATATATATATATATATATTTGTTTTTAAATTTTTTTGATGTTGGAGATTTAATCAACATTTATAAAGAAAGATAATTAAAAAATTGGAATAAAATAGATTATTTTTAGGATTTATTTTATATTTAACTTTGATTTAATTTTTTTATATGTTATAAAAGTAATAAAAAATTAATGTTCATTTAAATACAAATTCAAATTTTAATTATTCAAACAAAAATTTTAAATTTATAAATTTTAAAAAAATTATAAATTTTAAAATTTAAATTTAAATTCAGATTTAAGTTTTCAAATGCTATATAATAAATGGTAAGTCTTTGATGAAATAGGCCAGCTGAAGAGTAGCAGAAAGAGAAGAAAGATTGCCAATCTCGTATCATTGTTTTTAATCTGATTTCCTCCCTATCACATTCGACTTCAAATATTAGCTAACAGAGCTTTCTGTCGAAGATAACCGACATTTCAACAATGGCAAACTGGATCCATCATGCTGCAGCAACGGTAGAAATTGCGTCTCCTTTCCCACTTGTCCAGATCGAAGGCTTGGTGCTCCTCCTTTTCCTCTACTAATTCTTTTAACTTAATTTTCTTTTAAATTTTATTTTCTTATCAATAAATTTTTTAAAAATTAGATGATATTTTTAAAAATTATCAAACACTGCAAGAAGTTTTCACCTGCACTGGTTACAGGCCAGCTTCTTGGATTAGATGTTGGCAGTGTTTTATCAATAAATTTGGCAAGTCTTTTTTTTTGGGGTGGGGAGAATTTTCTTGTTACTTTTTTAATTTTTTTGTTCGATTTTGAATTAGAATGTCTCATGTTTTAGTCGTCGAGGTAGATCCACGAGAAAGACGAGGATATTGAAGCTAATGGAGCTAACTATCAGCTTGAGGGAGCTAAGCCGCCGTCATTTGGCGCTGCTGGCGTCTCCTTCCCTCCCCCTTCCCTTTCCTCCCGTGTCTTCTCTTATGTCTCTCTCTCTCTTTTTTTTTTTTTTATCTTGAATTAAATGTTTTCAGAATATATATTTTAAAAAATATTTTCAATTTTTCAAAAAAATGTTGAATTATAATTTTTAATTAAAAAATAATATTTTTCTAGACGTGACACTTATGATGTGATTTTGGCATGGTATTTTTGTCGTATTTTAAACTCTCAGTGGTCGTTATTTGTCGTGTCAGTATTTAGTTAATAGCGTCAGTCAAAAAAGGCAACTGTATGATGAAATGAAAGTACAAGAGATGTACACATTATGCGTGTATTGGTTTTGGAATGAAATTACTATTTTTGCTTAAATGTAGAAAGAGGAGAAAAAAAGTTTCCTATAACTTGGACTACTCTTTTGGTCCACATGTTTGTGTCAGATTTGTAAAAAAGAAGGAAATGAGGAAACCTTGAGAATTTGAGTAAGGCTTGCAGCTTTGTTGAAATCATTCGATTCTCTTGCTCTTAAGATTTGAAACATTAGAGCAAGACGAAGTTGGTTGTTGAAACTTTGCTTTGTTATAAGTTCGGTCTCCTTACGGTATTGCTCACATTCAAGTTGAATGGCTTCAAATCTCTTCTTGACTTCCCTTTGCCCCATTTTTATACTTTCTTGTTCCCTTCTTGTCTCATTCGTCTCCACTTTTACTCGACTCACAATCGCATTAAATCTTTCCATTTTTCTTCTCTGAATATCATAAGGTTTAAGAGTTTAGGATTTAGAATTTTATTTAGTTTAAGCATAACATATATACATCCAAGCATGTTGTGTTATAGTACTTTTTAGAGAGAGAATGATAACTCATTTCCACCAACTCACGATAAAATACATCAAAAATGCTATAATAAAAAACCAGTCCTCAAGTAAAAGAAAAAACACCAAATAACCTACATCTCAATTAACCGCTACGTAAAAAAAATTATGATATAAAACACAAGCAAAAGTTAAGACAATTATATGGTCAACCTCATTGCGTCAATCCAACTTATTAGAAGACCAAAAATTCATACCCTGATCACCAATCTTCATAATTGGAATCCAACTCATTTTACGCATAAATTAATTGGCAAATATGATCCAATAAATGTTAGAAAAAAAAATTAATGGAGAAAGAGATTTTAGGATGAATTTTGAAGTCTGAAAAACACTTTTCTTAAAACTTTATAATATTTCTAAAATACAATAAAATTATAAACTTTTAAGCAAAATAATAAAAATGACAGAATAAAAAAGTCTCTTATTATATAGGTAATATAAAGTCACCTTTGTAAGTGACTTGTCTGATGGACAAACATTAGTTAAGTGTTATGTCTATAGATAACAACTCTTTTGGTAAGTATTGTGTTCCTTCAACACAATTTTTCTAATAAAAAAAATAATTTTCAATTAATTATTATTTAATTACTTTAAAAAATAATTATGAAAATATTAAAAATATTAAAATAATTATGATGTTGCCAAATTTAAGCCCATGTACTTCAAGTGCTCAAGTGGCTATTTTTTACATTAAATGAGCACTAACCTCCTAAGTAATCCTATTAGCCCACTAGGAGAGTCTAATAACAAATTAGGGAAAAGCATTTATTTAATTGTCTAACTTAACAAGAATGAAAATTTATAAATTGTTGATTCTTAGTTTTTTTATTTAATGTAGGATTGAGTTGCTTCTATTAACATTACAAATTACTAACAATAAATGGATTATTCAAGTGTAAAAAAATTAGGGATATATATATATATATATATATAGAGAGAGAGAGAGAGAGAGAGACTATGTTCGAAGGTTTCCATTAATCGCACTGACCTAGCAAATGAAGTCTCAATGTAAGTTTGTAAGTAAAAATGGTTTTTTTTTTAAATTAATTTTATCTAAGTAAATAAAATAAAAAAATTATTTTATAATATGTACTAATAAACATAAAAATTAAAATTCAATTATAATAAAAAAGAAATTATTTTTGTATTTTTAATTATAGTTAAAAATGATATTTAAAATATATAAAATTGTAAAAACAAAGATGAGAAGGTTGATTGCTTTGGATTGGCCGATGGAAGGTTTTAACAAAATTGAATGTTGAAAACAGAATTGCATGCAATCTTGGCTGGGATGAGATGAAGTTTGCTTGGAATAGAGGGTGTGGGAAAGTGATATCAAACAACTTATACCAAAAAAAGAATAAATAAATATTATAAAGTATAATAAATATTAATATAAAAATAATTTTTTAATTTTTTATTAATTATAAATAATAAATATGAATAATATAAGTAGGTTGAGTTAAGTTAAAAACGAATCTAAATTAAAAATTTAAATTTTTTTCAAATCACGATCGTTTCGGATTCAACTCTTGAACATTTTTAAGTAGAAATTCAATCAATATGTTTGTTTTGTTTTTTTTTTTTTTTTCCCCTACTTTAAGGAGCGCCTCGCCTCACCTCGGCTGGTGTCGTTCGATTTTTGACCTGTAATCGACAATACATTCGATTCTCGAAAGCACATTTCTTTTTTTCTTTTTTTCTTTTTTTCTTTTTTTTTTCCGACTTTTCTAAAGGGGAATATTCGTGTTCACACGCTGACGGACAATATCTAGCATCGTTATTTGAACGTAGAAACGAAGTTTCATTATCATTTGGGAAAAAAAAAAAAGAATTATTTTTAAGCTTTAGTAGTGTTCCCTTTTTGTATTCTTAAAGAAATAAATTAAAACACTGCCATACTCTGGAATAATATGCATTTTTTCACTTCAAGCGCGAGCAGTTACAAGGAAAAAGAAGTTGCTCTTGCTTTCAAATTGCTGATTATAATTTATTATATTTGTATAGATATTGGATTTAAATTATGATTGTTGATGTGTTTTCAATTACATGATATTATGGTGATTGCGAAATTAATGGACTATATCAAGGTCATTGCTTTTATCAACAGCTTGAATTCTTTTTCCTTTTTACATTGCTCATTGTAAATAAAACATGATAATAATAATCATAAATCTTTTTGATTATTTTTAAAATAGTTCATGATACACTCTATTTTATTTATAAAAGAAAAAAATTTATACACAAATTGTAAATTAAATCTACGTGCATGTAATTTAGGATTGTGAGATTAAATTAACATTATAGACTGCTAACCAATTACTTTCCAATTATACAAAATATCAGTAGTGATAAAAACCGAATTTGGAAAATCATAATATTTAAGTCATATTGGCACTACTATATAAATCCTAATATTGATATTAAAATCATAATTAATTTTGTTGATAAATAAATCTATTTTTCTGATTTAATGGAATTAAGCTTGACTAAGGTTTTATTTGATAAACTCAAAAATTAAGAGTTGATAAAAATTTATAAGCATTGAATTTGTATTATAAAAATTATTTGATATATTACTAAAAATTAAGTATGAACATAATTATATTGTTTTAGGACCATAAAAGTTAAATCTTAAACATTATTAATTTCAAAATTTTAATTATAATAATTTGTATCATTCTAGATAATCTTAGAGGAAACTAAAATTTAAATTTAAATATTTTATTTTTATAAATATTTTAAAAAAATAATTTAATATAATTTTTAAAATAAATTAACTTAATTTATTCTATATTAAGTAAAAAATAACTTTCTATCTACTTATCGTACTTAACACTTTCTTTAAAAAAATTTTAATTGAATAACATTTAAACTCTTTGATCATGCAACTATTATTTAGTCAATGCTTGGGGAGTGCGAGATGCATTTGGCAAAAACTGTTTCATCACGGAAATACAGCCAGGTATTTGTTAACAAGAAGTGATTGACAACTCGTTAATCACGACGACACATATACTGGACACTCGATTGAGTCCAGCAATTTCCATGAAAGCAAATTAATTATGCAAAATGCACATCATACCGAACCGGAAAATACCGAGCAGAACTTGTCCACCAATTTCCATTGAAAAAAAAAAAAAAAACCCAAACCCACGTTACAATGCCAAATGGCTCGCGATCACAATCAATAAACTGTTGAGTATGTCGTTACTATTTGCATTTCTTTTGGATGATTGCAATTTTATTTGTCCAACAAAGTATAGTGAAGCCTGCTAATAATCATTTGAGTCTGAACTCACCCAAAGACGTCAATACAAAAGTAAATAGATTCATTAAAAAATAAATAAGATACATAATAAAAAAAAGAAATGTAAAAAGAATAAACATAGGAACATAAAAAATTACATGATTTTGCTTATAAGCTTATGTCTATGAGCAAAACTAACAAAAAATTTCACTATAATAAACAAAAAGAGGTTTACTAGTGTTTTGACACTTAAAATCCATCCTGATAGCTCATGACTTTACTCTCCAAAATACTTCAAAAAATTACTGGACATATTGTTCTCACTTCTCGCTTATCTAAGCTTGCTATTGCTTTCACTTCTTTGGTTGCTCCCTTTCTTTGCTGAGGCTCAATGGCCTCCTATTTATATACATAGTAAGCTCTTTTGCATTTAGTGCAAGAAATAAAATTTTCAAAGCCATTAAATAATGGCTTAAATTTCATGAGATATGGAGATGCCAAACTTTACAGAGTTAGTTTCAGTGCCTAACTTTAAAACTTAAGTCCCAGATATATCTGACACTATGGCGATAGAGGGGTTGAAATTTTCAAGCCATATTTTTAACAAATCTCCACTTTGGCTTGAAACTTTTCTACTCAACTGAAAAAAATAGTAAATTTCTCAAAACTAGATCCCTTCCATGCGACCCTCAGGGCATTCACTAATTGTAGATACCAACCAAGTCCAAGCAATGCTTGAACTTGTAAGCCAAGAGAACCTTTATAAACATGTCCACGGGATTTTCCTCAATAGTAATTTTATTGATCACAACATCACCTTGCATAAAACAACCCCAGATGAAGTGATATCTGATGTCAATGTGCTTAGTCCATTCATGAAACATCTAATTTTGGTTAGATGAATGACACTCTAGGTATCACAAAACACAATAGTAGAATCATGTTGTAAACCCAGACTGCTTACTAGGCCTTTAATTCATAATGCTTCTTTCACTGCTTCTAATACTACCATATATTCTATCTCAGTCGCAAATAAGGCCACAGTAGATTGTAACATGGCTTTCCAACTAATGGTCCCTCTAAAAAGAGTGAATAAATAACCCGTCAAAGATCTTCTTCTATCTAAATCCCCAGCATAATTAAAGTCCACAAAACCAGTGATACCTCTCAAATATCTGAGAATCCATTTCACAGCCTACTAGCGTTCTTTACCAAGACAAACCACATATCTACTTACTACACTAAGTACATATGAAATGTCTGATGATTGCAAACCATTGTATATATCATGCTCCCAACTACAATCTAGTATGGGATGTGAGACATCTATTGCTTCTCTTCATCAGACGGTGATGATAACTATGCTGAGAGTTTGAAGTGCACTACTAAAGGAGTGCTCATAAGTTTAGCCTTATCCATACTAAAGCGTTCAAGCACCCTTTCAATATAATTTTTCTATGATAAGCAAAGCTTGCCCGCTTTACAGTCTTTGTAAATATCTATGCCCAATATTTTCTTGGCAGCAACAAATCCTTCATCTCGAACTCACCACTTAGTTGAGATTTTAACATGTTTAGTAGTTTATCTTTTCCAAATGATGCCTTTAGCAATCCCTATCGGACCAATAAATAAGGTGAGGTTTACAAGTGTTTTGACACTTAAAAAAACCCAACCCAATAGCTTATAACTCCATGCCCCAAAATACTTGAAAAATTATTGGACAAAATGCTCTCACTTCTCTCTTATCTCAATTTGCTGTTGCTTTCACCTCCATGGTTGTTCCCTTTCCTTGTTGAGAGGCCTCCTATGTATACACAAAGTAAGCTCCCTTGCATTTAACGTAAGAAACAAAATTTTCAAAGCCACTAAATAATGGCTTGAATTTCATGAGATATGAAGATGCAAAACTTGTAGAGTTAGGTTCGATGCTTAACTTTGAAACTTTAGTTCAAGCCATAACTGACACTTTGGCCGTGAAGGGGTTGAAATTTTCAAGCCACACTTCTAACACAAACAAAAACTAAGAGCTAAATTCAATGGATTTAAATATTCACCTTTTAAAAGATGATATTTAGTAAATTTAAATTTAGTTTAAATTTCAACATTTGTCATTTTTTTTTCAGGCTTCTTTTGTAAAAAAGATCAATAAAAGGAATTAATAATAGAGAATTACTGTCAACTTTTGTGGAAAGTAACCTAATTTGCCAAAGTTGGCCTTATGGTTTCCAAGTTGGAATGCGACTTTACTTTACAGGGAGTTTTTTTCTCAGTGGTTTCTTGGCAGTTGTGCAGGTTATAGAGAGAACCTCACTATATGTCTTTGCAAATGGAATGAGCAATCGGTGACTCATGATATCTATTCTAGACTATATTTAAGAGTTTTCGAGTTTCTGTCAGAGGGAATTGATATTTATTTAGTTGATCGAATTATTTACATTAAAATAAAATAATAAAATATATAAAGAGTTTTTTTACGTGTATCTTTTTGAAATATAATTGCTCATTCAACCGATAAGTAATTTCCTTTTCACAATAATTTTTTTAAATTTTTTTCTTTTTCACCAACATAGCGAGCATCAAATATTATATGGCAGTACCGCTGCATTATTGATAGAGTTTCATTCATGGATTTGTAGGATAATTAAAAATTAACTGGATTAATTATGGAATAAAAAACCTTACTAACGATCAAACCTGTTTACGGATTTTTTTATTGTTTTCTAGTCTAACGTAGATTGAGTCCAGGATACTCTTGTTTGGAGGGTTGACGAACTTTCCGGCCTCTGATCAAAACTCGCAAAGGGAAACTACCACAAAAAATGAGCAATATCCACACAAACCACAGTTCAAAAATAGTGCTATTGGCAATGGAGGGCGAGGGATATTTTTTTGAACGAAAAATAGAGATTTTTGCCTATTTGGGTTATTAATGAAATTTCTATATTGATCGAGAAAAAAACATTAAGGTACATGTGTTCTTTAATCCAAGTTTTTTAATTATATCTCTTATTTATTAGATAATTAAATAGAATTTAACTTGTAAGTAAATTACGATAATAAAATTAACTTATTCTTACCAGATTGTAGACTTATGATGTGTTTGATAACATATTGTCATATTGAAAACTTTTGATGGTTTAATTTTTTTCAAGGTGTTTGATAATTCATATTAAGTATTACTTGATAGAAAATTTTTTAACAAAAAAGTGTTGAAATGCAATAAGTAGGTAAGAGCTAATTATCATTTAATATAAAATATATTAAGTGAATTTTATTTTTTTTAAAGAATTATATTTAAATTAAATTATCTCTTTTTTTAATTACAAAAGAAGAAATATTTAAATTACCCTTATAAATTTTTATCCATAACTAAGTAAAATAATGTAAAATGTCATGCTAATAGAAACAAAATTATGAAATTAATAATTTTTTACATTCAACATTTATAGTTACGTAACAATATAATTAAATTTAATACTTAATTTTTAATAACATACCAAACATTTTTCATAATGAAAATTTAATATTTATAAATTTAAAAATGAAAATTCAATAATTAATTTTTCAGCATTTAATTTTTTTTTTCCAATTTATCAAATACCACCTTAGTTAATTATCTTACTCTTCATGTTGTAATTATCCCAAAGACTCCAACACCTCCCGCTCATGCTTGATAGAGGTCATCCTCCAGATATCTTAAAGTGTTCCAATGCCAAGTCCATGCAAATTAATGAATCGTGTGATCGCTAAATTCACTTGAATTTTGGAAAATGTTAAGCAACGTTCCAAAGTAGCAAACATTCACTTCTCCCCTTATGACATAGTCCAACCATCCCTTTAAACACAACTAAAACAATAAATTTGTAACCACCCAAACACGAAAGTGTTGTGACCTATGTGAGTTTATATGACGAGTATGCTTGACATGAATAGCACCTTAAATGAATGAATTGACCAATAAGGTAGAGAAAAACGAGAGACTATACAAAATATGAACCCATGACTAATGACTTTCTATAAATGTATCTGCTTGAGATCCAGGACACGATGTACAAAGAGAAGCCCAAATAAATGTCTTGTAATTTCCGGTCTTGCGCGCTAATTGACGGTTGCTTGCCTTGTGCTTATTTCTCTTGCATTTTTATAACACTTCTTGATGAGCCTGGTAGGGTTGACGTTTTAGACTTCGTGATCATAGGGGTGTAGAATAAGAAAATGCGTGGATCAAATTAATGACTAATTAAACCTTACCAACTTTTCTAGAAATTGATCATGACTAAGATAATGATATTAATATAGACACACAGATAAGACAGGAGATTTCCGGGAATTTACGCACTAGAGCCTATCATAGAATAAAGAAATACAGAATTTTTCCACAAGAAGCAGGTGAAGTAAATACCGAATTAAGAGTGTGTTTTTGTTTATTCAAGTGTGTGGTTTAATAAACAAAAACTTCTCTTCTTCTATTTGAGATTTTGTTTTCTTTTTAATCAAACATCATTTACATTGCCCAAGAATTGTTTTATTTGTTACAGTTTTGGTGGATTTTACATCTACTTTTGATTTTCTAATACAGAGATATTTACTGGAACTATTTACTATTAGTTTAGAGATTTGAATTGTGATCACAAATTTAATTTAGTGGTATCATGTTTATTGCAATGATAAATATGATAAATATTACTGAGAACTTTCAAGTAAAAATACATTCACATCGAAATTTTCACAAAGTAAATTATAAATAAAAGACAATATTTAATATTATTCGGCTTTCAGTATCTATATCTATAAGAAAATCTATTATAATATAAAAATTACAAAGAATATAAAACATTCACACAACAAACACTTAAACTTCTTAGTCCTCCATACTTCCAGAATTTAAACATATAAAATAGGTTTTATCCCATTAACTATTTTACCAAATTATTCCTTACAAACCCATCTTTTACAATGA
This sequence comes from Adansonia rubrostipa, assembly GCA_038381775.1. Lineage (NCBI taxonomy): Eukaryota > Viridiplantae > Streptophyta > Magnoliopsida > Malvales > Malvaceae > Adansonia > Adansonia rubrostipa. Next base: position 53,353 of record JBBYHM010016074.1, read on the forward strand.
GTCCCATAATTTTTACATCTCCCGAAATTTTAAAGATCAACCCTCACTCTATATTTATAGGATCTTTTACTTTATCATCATGAATTTTTATGCACTAATACTTTTTTCTATTAAGAATATTTATTTATTAAATAAACTTAACTATCAAATAATTTTTAAGGAATAGAATTTCGCTACAATTTAAACTTAATCCCAATTTAAACTTGTGTCAAATACCTACCAATTACAACTAATTATAAAGAATATTGACTGTAAAAAAAATTAAAACTACAAAATAATAATCGTAATAGTATCTTTCAACTAAGTCTTTATAGAATACTTAACCCACAAGTTTGGAACTATTTTTAGGCAAAGGAAAAGCTCACCTTTCTCCTTCGTTCTTTTTTCTTTTTGATTTAGATATACAATTAAGATTTCAATAAACAAAATGCATATCAATAAAGTAGACAAACACTTTGAGAGGGACTAAATCATAGTTACCAGAAACTTGGTACAAATCCACTGGCGACACGGATATGAAATTGCAGTAGATAGACTTAATTGGTATGTTGTATATCATGATACATTTTGAAATAAATAATTAATTGTTTATAGTAATTTTTAACTAATAATATCTATTTAAATTATAGATGTTGATTTTAAATAATTTTATTTCAACAAAAAATAATTAAATATTTCTAAATTGTATTATAATTAAATATCCAAAAGCCCAAAAAAACTCATAATAGAGCTCACGATCCTTTTGCTTGTTGCAATTTATGGTGATTTAAGATCTTCAGTACAATGCTTTCTATTACACGTTGTCTTGGACAGAATCTGAAGTATAGGGGATTCTAATTCTTGAGCTCGATAGCTTGCGCCCTTGGTCTAAGGAGGCTGATGAAGACTGCTCTCACGTTCTCGTTTAACTGCCATCTCTTGTGTTTTTCTCTTTCTTGGTGAGATGTTTACTTCCTTCTTCAATGCCTTAAGATTCATTTCGTGGGAATGATTAAATTTTGGTGGTTTGCATCGGGGGTAGCTTCTCTTTGGTCAATATATCTTGCAAGAAAAGAGTGTGTCTTTGGGAATTCAAAATGGAAGCAAGAAGAGATCTTATTTGTTATAAAAGTTGAGGACTTTACATTGGATTAATGTCGTTGATAATTGGGTTTTAATTTTGGTTCCGATTTAGGGAGATATCATATGGGATTGTTTCGTTCTCTTTCACAACTTTGTCTCTTGGTCACCACCATGTCTTGGTAGTCTAAATTTTGAAGTGGATGATGTAGTAAACAGGTTGCCCGGACTAGTAGGTTGTGAGGGTGTAACTCTCTGAATGAATGATAATCATGCTTTTATAGAATGCCTTTTGGTTTTGAGGATGCGACTTTGATTTAATAATATGTTCAGGATTTACAAGAAAAAGCATCGCCTACTGTGGCTTATATTTAGCTGGAAGATCGTTGGGAAGTGTATGATAATGGCTTTATTGCAATTGGCGTGAAAGATATGATTATGGAAGTTGCTATTAAGTCAGGATTGGTATCTTCGGTGTTTATTGCGCATATTTGCTTAGTCTATGGTATATTTCGTCTTGATTTCTGTTGTAATTAAGGTGTCACATTCTTATTTCTTTTTTTTCCCCCATTTTGGGCTTTAATAAACGTCCACCCAGCAAAAAATGAAAAAAAAAAACTATATATATATATATATTGGGGTGGAAACCCCCACACCACCCCACCCCCCCCCCCCCCAAAAAAAGAAAAAAAAGGCTTGAGTTAACTTTTATAGAACCCAAAAAAGACATTGACTGGCATTGTCAATTTGTCATGCCCTTACCCAACAATTCTTCTTGAATTTTGCTTAACATTTGTAATGATGTGATAAGTAAATCTTGCATGATATCATAAGTAGTCAATGTCTGCGTTGTGCAGAATAGACTATTCAGACTTAATCTAATAAACTAATAGTTATCCTGAATAATAATAAAATTATTTACAAATACTAATTCAAAGCCCTAAAATTGAATTTTAGACTGACTTTATAAAAATTTAAAAAGTAGGTTCAAAGGCACGAAGGGACTTAATAACTAATCACAATCTGATTCAAATTATCTCAAATCACATTTTAAATATCTGCAACAAAAATAAAAGTTTATACATTTAGATAATATTAACAAGTGATCATAACAAATTTGTTAACAAAATCTCACAAAAAAAATAACTTCTTTGATTAAAAAGACTTTGTCTGATAAATATATATATATATATTTAAAGAATGAATATAAAGGGACAAAAGCAGGAAACAATATTTTAATAAAAAACTTAAGACGAAAAATGAAATTTCAATAATAATATAATAATATAATAAAAAAAATCAACTTGACGAGTGGAGGAAAAAGATGGAAAGAACTTGCGCAACTCTGACGGTGACGTTGACCTAACGTCGGTGCTTTACGTCATTTGCGTATAAATCACGGAGCTTGATGACTTGTCCTTTAATCCGACGCTAGGCAGAGTTGGTTGATGCTTCTACGTCCTCAACCAATTCGATTCAAACAACCATTACGCTTGCTTTTCTATCCATTTGTCAACTTAGACTTAGACAAACCTCGTACAAAGTAAAACAATCTAAATCTTGTTTTGGATGAATTAAAGACCGAGCGCTGCAGGGTGCGTACTAGACCTGCTCAAGGGTTGAGCTATCCGTTTGAGTTCGAAAGTTCGTCCGAAATTTAAGAGGGTTTGAAAAATATAATAAGTCCGAAAAATGAGCCTGAAAAAAAAAAAAGGTCCGATTAAAAAATGGGCCGGGCCTTGGATTTGACTTTCAAAGCCTGAGCCGGCCCGACCCGGCCCGATTTATTATTATATTATATTATATTTATTTTATATTTTATGTATTATATAATTTTTATCATATAAACAATACATAT
>JBBYHM010016156.1:0-10981 GCA_038381775.1 Adansonia rubrostipa
ATGTGTGTGGCTGCTCAAAAAATGAAAAATGGAACAAATTAGGGCATCACCAAAGTTTCCTTGAGCTTGAAATATATAAAAGGTTGTCCTAGTAACAAGGGTGCTAAATTGTAGATTTTAAACCATTGCACAGGAGACGACTGAGTAATTTTGTTTTCAAGGTTAATTATGGGGAAAGAAACAAGGAAAAAAAAGGGAAGAAAAGAAAAGAAATAAAGGGGCAAAAATAGAAAAATTATAAATCGTGTTGATCTTATTTTATATATGTTTAAAATATTATAAATCTATATAAATTTTTGTATATTAATAATTTATTTTATATATATTTTGATACATTCGTATGTATATATTATTTTTTATGTTATTTTTAATTATTTTTCTTATAATATGTTAATATCATGTCTTAATTAATTTTATTTTTTGCATAGTTTTGTTATTATGATTCAATTTAGAGAAAATTTTGTATGTTCGTATCATATACGTGTCACGTCTCAATTTATAATTTATTTTACATAATTTGTCATAATGATTCAATTTAGAAAATAATTTACACATCGTAATATATTTGTGTTTATTTTATTTTTGTTTGCCTTCAAAGTATTATATATTTATATAAATTTTTACGTATTAATGATTCGTTTTGAAATGTTCATGCAATCATGTCGTGTTCATGTTATTTTTCTTGTTATGTCGTTTTAATTATGTCCTCAGTTGTGTTGTATCGGATCTCAATTCATTCTATATTTTACATATTTATCATAATAATTCGATTTTAACTATAAGTTCATTAGCTTAAAAATCATATCATTATTATATTTATCGTACATTAATATAATTAATAAAGGTATCATTTTTAAAACTTTAACGTAAGATCCCAAAACGAAATGAGGGACATATTCTAGTATACGTTAATATTTGTGCCAAAATATTTTCAATTCATCGTTTTGAATTCAGTAAAGTATATATTCAAGCAAAACTATTATGCATTATATTTTATTTTTTGATCAAAATTATTTAAAACTAGTAATCAAATCATCGCCGTTTGTTAGTTTTATTGTCATAATAATACATTAAATATGATTATGAAACAAAAATTTAAATTTAAAGTTAAAATTGAATTATTGTGATAAATGACGTAAAATATACCATCTTGAGGACAACTTTTAATGTAAAATAGTAATATAAAACAAAAAAAATATAACACTAATATATGCTAATCTAATTCATTATATGTATATTATCTATAAAAAATACGATGAAAATTAAATTTAATTCATTTAGATTATGTAGATATCCATTATTTATATTCATATTAAGAAACAAAAAAATAATAAGATATAAACTTAAAAACTATCATACGATAATTCATAATTTATAATATCAATTAACATAGTTTTTCTTATTATTTAATCATTATAATATTTTTTTCTTTTGTTTCAACTCCTAAAGTTAAAAAAAAAAATTGTTTCAACCCATCTCATATTATTATTTAATACTTAATTTCGTTTTTGCTGATAATTAATAAATACATACCTCTTATATAACAATATAAAAATTAAAAAAATTAATATGATCTTTTTTTAAAAAAAAGAGCTAATCATTATATGATACGTGACACAAAATAGTGTTACACATGAACATGATATGAAAAAATAACTTAAATAATGCATGAAACGAGAAAATAATACATATGCATGAATGTATCAAAATCCAGATAATAACAATTACTAACATATTAAAATTTATATATAATACATGGAGTACAATTATAATGCGAAAAAGTGATACGAACATAAGACAAATAGTTTAATTTTTTATTCTATTTATAATATAAAAAGGCAATCGCCTTCCTCGATTTAAATTTATAAATTTGAAAGGGATAATTTTACATATTTGCATGTTATAATTAATAATAATTAAAATAAATTTGATAAATGAAACATTTTAAAAAATTAATTTTATAAAAATAAAAATCTTATTTATATAAAATATATTATATATTATTTAAATGTAATTTAACATGACATATTCACGTAACATCTTTTGGCTCATTTGAGTTAAATGAAGGGTGGAAGCTAAATTAGATTTTTTATAAGAATTAATTGTTCTCTTTTACCTCATGTCATTATTTAGGGACAAAATATAGATTTAATAATAGTGTTATATTTTATGTTTTTATGTTAATAAAGTACAACATAAATTATAATATAAATTTAATAATTCACTTATGTGTGAAAATTTTAAACTTGAATATAATATATAAACGTATTATGAATTTTTAAATCATGTAAATGTTATATTATTTTCATATTTATTTTCATATTTATTGTTTTTATATCATATATAAAATGATCAAATTTTAAAAAAAATTAATAAAAAAAACCTAAAGTGAAATTGTATGTGGGTTTGGGTTAGTTAAGGCTTTGAATAAAGGGTTGGGCTTTGTTCACCATTTGGGCTTTTATTACTTTTGTGTTTGAACCTTTTTAATGGATTTAGATTTAAATCAAGCTGATTTTTGTCATTGATTTGAAATAATAAAATTTTGAGTTAATTTTTTGTTTCTAATCAAGTTTAGATTATCTCAAATTTAAATAATTCAAATTTAATATTCAAGTTATTCAAATTCTGATCATTTGAATTAGGATCGTTTTATATTCAATTAATTTTTAAAATAAAAAAATTAAATTTAAACATGGTATTTGAATAAATTATATTTTATAAGAACTTTATTAAAAAATAAAATGAATATAAATATAAACTTTGTAATTTATATGCTTTAGTAATTTAATTTTTTATATTAAATGAAAAAACGTGTGGTTTTACTTTATTATTAAATTAAAATGTTTTTACTTAATAGTTCATTGTCGTCATTGGATTGCTTTTGAGCGCATGAGATAAAATTATCTTCATTTTAATTTATATAATAAAGAGTTTAATTTCAAACTTCCAAACACATCATCATTCTTATTTAAATTAATCCAAATCAGTAGCTTACCACTAACCGTGAGTTATATATGTAATATACAAATATAGTCATATGGATGCATATGAACTCGATATAATTCTTATGATGAATGGTAGTATTGAAATTAGATTATTACCTAATTAGTCAAATACGATAATATGCCAATATCCATCTAACTTTTATTTTACACCAAATATGTACTAGGTCAATTGGGTCTTAATTAATAATATATTATTAGTTTTTTAAATTAATCCAAAATTGCATTTTATGCTCATACTACTATAACAATAGTGTTTACTTTATTTTTAATAGGTATTTTTTAGCAATTTTTAAATGTAATGAATTTATCATATTAAATCTTTAGTAAAATATTAAAATTATGTGCTACAATTAGTTTTATTAGATTGTTGCCAATTTTTTATTTTAACTTGATTAGTATCGATCGATTTAATTATATTGTCAAAGTAAAATGATGCAACACTTTAATTATAATATAACAAATAAACATAAAAATTGAATTGAATTATAATAATAGAAATAATTTTTTTTGTTCTTTTTCTCATAATTAAAGAGAATAATATTCAAAATTATATATTATAATACTAAAAAATTTTAAAAGATAAGCTAAAATTATATAAATAAAATAAATTAATAATTTCAATCATATTTATTATTTTTTATTAAATCAATGTTTTTTGTAATATAATTATATTGAACTTAAGATCAAGCTATTTTTGTCGAGTAACTTCAAGTCTAGGTCAATTCTAATTTGAGTTAATTCGAATTTGAATTGTTTCAGATCTAGGTCATTTTGCATTCAAAGCAATTTTGAAATTGAAATGGACTGGATCGGGTTGTTGAACTTTTGTGGTCATATCTGATTGGGACGAGTTCTAATTTGTTAGCTATATCAGCTTTGAATTAATTTCAATTTTGATTAACTAAAACTGAAGCTTAATTAGATTGTAATTAAATATCTCAAGATAGTATTTTTTTCCTTGAATTTGAATATGCTTGGGAAAATTTCCAGAATGTTTTTAACACCTGAACTAACTCAAAAAGGTGTTCCTAATGCATATACTTATATAAAAAGTTTTTAGATAAGTTTTATATGTTTCAAAGCTATGAAAAAACTCCTTAAAGATGACTTTTTTATATGAATGTATTGATACACTAGGTTTATGTATCAATACAATGCTTAGCAGTGGCTAAACTTTTACAAAACCCTTGAATGTATTGATACACCTTGGTTTGCATCGATACAAGGCATTTTCAACGGTCATATTTTGTATGAAATCAGGTAATGTATCCATACACCAACTAATGCATCAAAACATTTGGGTAGGAATGAATGGGAATCACTCAAATGAAGCTTACAGCTACTATATTACTTAAGTAAACATCCCCAATAGCCATATTGATGATGATCAAGGCTATAAATAAGTGATAAGCCTTATCAGAATAAAACTCAATGGAAATAGATCTTTAATGGTTCAAAACGAAAATAAAAGAAAATAAAAAAAAATCTAAAAAATCTGAAAGTTGGAAAGATGAAAGGAATAAACCTTGATTGATTGATAAGAAGTCTTGCCATAATCAATAGAAGGTTGGATGCCACTTTTAGGGATGAGAAACCTAAAAGATAAGTCTCACAAATTCAACACTAAGAAGACTTGGATGAAAGAAAAGAATTAAAAATAATTAGCTATTTTATTGATCAAGTTTGAATGTCTAAAAAACAAGGATAAGGTCCTCTATTTATAGTAGATTTTTGGCTAAAAGCCTTTACAAGAAAAGGAAACTAAATCCTAAGTAATTAATTAAGATATTGCTTGCTCACAAAGAAAATAAAATAGTGAATAGAATTAATTTCATTTCAAGCTAAGGAATTAAAACCTTTAAAAAAGGCCTGAGTGCCTTAGATATTAAGTAACAATCTGCACACCAAAACTTTCTTTATTTGGATGATGTTGACTTTTTTAGTCAAAAGACATTTAGAATCTCCAAAGATCTTCCTTATCGTGCACATGATACACTAAGTTGATTTTTTTTAGCCCCTGATTGAGTGATTGGGTTGTATACTCGAACTTCTCTTCTTTTAGGCCTTCAAACTTAGGCCAACCATGATGTGGCATATTAATAAGCCACTCTAGCACCTCCAATAGGAGGAGGAACCAAGAGATTAAGCTTAGAGTCATATTTTTCATCTCTTTCATATTTTTAAGTAGTTTATTGTCTATAAGATTAATTCTTCCTATCCATTCTTGTATTCCTGTAATTTTATGTTTAGAATTATCATCTATTGTGCCTAAACTCTTGTGAACACTTAGTCTTTAGAGGTTTTATGTATTTACACTTTAACCTTTGTAAAAAAGGGGTTTCTACTTAGACAATTGAAAAATAAAAAAAAATTATATCTTAGCCATAAAAGATAAGGGATAGAGGCTCTATCTTAGTGTAGAAGTATAGGGAGTACAAAGGTTGTACTTTGTCCTTGATAGGTAAACAACTCAAGTTAGTAATTGGGGAAATTCAAGGTAAGTGAGGCCAAAGTAAAAGATATAGGCAATGAGATTGAGCCTCTCTAAATACTTGCGTTTGCTTTTCTTTCCCTATCTCTTTAATTGTTTTTATTATTCACTAACTTTCACTTCAAAGCTTATTATTTATGTTTCATAATTTCATTTATCAAAGTTTTAATGTACAAAAAGATTTTGTGAAATTAATTAATTCATCCTCCTATTGATTTCATTTACTACTATGAGTGCCAACATAATTCAATTAAGTTAGCAGGTTTTTGGTTTCATGTTAAACTTTATGAGTCTAAGCTTTACAGTTCATGGGCATATTTTTTGAAATTTGGATATTATTACTTAAAAATCCAAAAAAATCAACCAAAAAGAAAAACCAAATTATCATTAGTATCATCATTTTTTGTTTTATTTAATCAAAATTACTTCAATTATGGATAAAGAATAGATAAACTACTTCTATTTTCTGAACTAAAGTTGACTTTATGTATAATATAAAAGCTAGAATGTGGAAAATCTTTTGAATTGATCATCTATTGTTGTTTACTATACTACTAATTTTGTCATTTTAATTTTTTTTATTATTCATAAGATTTATCATATTTATAAATACAAAATTGATTTTTATTCAAAGACTTTGATCAAATCAATCTATTTGATAATAAGTTTTACCAAATTAATAGATAACAATTCTAATTTTATCGACAGACTTAGTTGAATTAATTTAAATAATAACAGTTAAAATATACATTAAATTACTTTATTTTTAAAGTTATAACTTGTCATTTACCTGAAAAAGTAAAAGGAAAGCTATATTAATCTAATTTTAAATTTTAATGAAACTTTTAATTATTTATATAATATCGTAACATTACATTCAAAATATAAAATATTTATAATATAAATATTTTATATTAAATTATAAGTAGTAAAAAGATTTTTGTTATTCTTATTTATTATTTTGCATTAGAATTATTAATAAAATTTATTGTTGAAATTTCAATACCGTGATAACTTTTTTAGAAAAAAAAAACAATTACTAGAATATTTTAGAAAATACTTTTAACAATTAATTATAAGTAGAATTCTTAGGTGATCAAATTTTATCAAACAAGAATTGTAAAATTATGGATTACTATATAACTAAAACTCATGTTATTATAAATATTATAGCAACTTTTAATTTTAATTACATAAACAGTGAGAAAACTTTGAGAGATCTGGTTTTTTTTTTTTTTTTTTTAAGAATTGATAATTGGTAATGGTTTTTTACTATTTGTTTTCATTTGGTTGGCAAGGTATTTGTTTTACATTGACCTAAATCATAGTCTTGGTTAAATTTCTCAAAATAGTTTTTGATATTTTTATTTTTTTTTTGTATAAATAGATATAGCAATTTCTTATCATATTTCAATATATCACACTTTAGATCGTAATAATCTTGCACTTTTAATAAAAAGTTATTAAACATTTGCAATAATAATAACAATAAATGATGGATTATTTTTAAAGTATTTATTATCTTTCATATAAACCTAATATAGTTTTAATTTACTTTTATCAAAGACTTCATTAATTTCTTGGATAATTAAAATTGCCAAACTTAATGCGACTCAATATTGTTTTTACTTTTTTATCCTACAAAAGTAGTGTTAGGTTTCAGATAAAAACTTTGTATATTAAAAATATGTTTTTCAAAAATAATTAATAAGTAACATCAAATGCAACACATATGACATAATAACTAGTGTTAAAATTTTAACACGAAATTTATCATAAGTATTTAATTAAAATACCATGATTCTTCTAAAAAAACCCAAAAATATGATAACATAGCAAAAGTAATCTAATTATAAGCATTTATTTAATTTAAATTTAAAATTCAAATATTTTTTAATATACATCAAACATTTATTATTCACAACTAATGATAATAGGGTAATGAAGAAAATTTTTGAAATTTATATCGTATATAAAATTAAAAAAAATACTTTTGAATGTACATGTATAAGTTTAATGTTGGAAAAATAAAAAATATGTTATTGTCCTTAAAAAAATCATAAGTAATAAATTTTAGAGAAAGTCAAAACATAAAAGAAACTAGAATAAATTCTTGCACTATGTTGCAGGTAAGTTTTTCTCATTTTGGTGTATTTTACATTGATAATAACACAGATATCAGTTTGAAATCTAAATAATTTGAATAACTAAATGAAAGTGAGATGCAATAACATAACATAATGCAATAATGTAACTTAAAGCTAAATTTTCAAAACTTTCTTTATTGAACATATTGTTATTTCAATTTTTAATACTTTATATGTATATTAAATTCCCTAATACAAAATCGTAAACAAATGATGGTGCACAGACTATAAATAAACAATGTGGCAAAATGAAATCCATTGAAATATAATTAAAACTTTCCTAAGCAATAATCCAATTTAAAGGCATAAACAAATGCATGAAGAATAATTAAATAGATTAAGTTGGCTATTCAAATAATTGAGCAAACGATTCTGACACAGAGGTGGATCACAAACATAATTATCTAAGCAAAAGTTTCATTATTTTGATGCTTGGCAATCTAATTTCTAACTTTACCAATAATTAACACATACTCTAAATGCAGATCATAAGCCATGTTCCATAAAGTATTCAAACTTTAGTTCTATATGGATGTCAAAAGAAATAAAAAATGGATCATAGTTAAAAAATGTGATCTATACAATGAAAAAGCAAGCTATATTCTAAAATAATAAAAAAAAGTGATCATAAAGATCAATATCAAGAAATGTTTAACATTTTATTTTTCCAATCAAAGTCATTACAAATTTAAGTAAAAAAAATAAAAATAAAAAAACTCAATCTTATTAGCCAAACCTAAAAGAAACAAAGATTAAAAATGATGCGACACATGGATGATGAATGTCTTTCCTCTAGACCTATCAATTTTGACCCGTACCCAAAAAAACTGACCAAAACAATTTTGCCCAAACTCGACTGGAACCAATTTAGCTATAAAAAGTAAAAAATTCAAACCTATAAATGACTGAATTTGAAATGACTTGAATCTAAAGTGACCCAAACCTGAAATGGCTTAAACATAGAATAACCTGAACTTGAAATGACTCGAACTTAAATTGACCGACAAATGTACTAAACAAAAAAAAAAAAACCAAACTCGACAAACCTGCTTGCTAAACCTAATTAATCAAAACCGATTAACCTGATTATTAAACATGATTGACCAAGCTCAAAAATTGCTTGACTTTAGAATGACCTGAACCCAATTAACTTGAGTATCAAATTCGATTAATCTGAATTTGAAATGAATCAAAACTAAAATAACCCGAACCTAAAATAACTTCAAATTAAAGTGAATCGAACCTGCTATGATTCAAAATTGGAATGACTTGAACCCAAAAATGACATAAAAATTTAAACGCCCTAATTGGTTTAGCTCGAATTTCATCTTTTTTTCATTTTATTTTTTTCCAAGCCAAAGAAAACCAAAATAATAAAACTTAAAAAGAAAAAATAGAAATGAACATATGGCACATAGATGCCTCTTCCATCCAATTAAAATAGTGTTAGACCCGGTTGGCCTAAACCCAAGATGGGACAAATCTAGAATAAGCTAAACCCGATTAACCCGAGTGTTAAACTTGATTGACCCGAAACTGAAATAACCTAAATTTAAAATGACCTGAAGTTGAAATGATTTGGAACCAAAAATCACCTATCAAATTAGATATCTGAAATGGTTCAATCCAAACTCAACCTTTATTACCTAAACTAAAAAAGATCCGAAACTAAAGTGACTTGAAATTGAAAGAACCTAAACCTAAAAATGACCTAGAAAATTAAATATCCAAAATAGTTTAACTTGAATTTTACTTTTTTTATTTTAATTTTTTTCAAGCTAAAGAAAATCAAAATAATAAAATCTAGAAAAAAAAAAGGAAGGTGCCACATGGACACGCTAACTTTCCTTCAAATTTTGTGTATTAATATATAGGATGTCAAAGCTTTGCTAAAGAATGCATTTGTTCTACATGGACTATTTATGTTATTGATATATGTGCACTCTTAATTAAATGTGCATGTCATACATTTAATTATTTTCAGTTGATATTTTTAACTGATTTACTTTTTAATATTTTTCTATATCTTTCAAAAGAAAATTAATTTATATGACTCTTTCCTACAATAATTTATTTATTTTGACATTTGTAATTGATTTAACTATTAGTTTTCTTTCAATATTTCACAGAAAAAACTAATAATGATCCTTAATCAATTTCATATATTGTTATGTCTATTTAACTTATTATAAATACATAAGTTTAAAATATTAATACCAGAATCATTTCTATAGGTTTTTTTTTCTACATTTTTTTGTAGTTTACTTGTATTATAATATTTGAAATATAATTTTATTTTATTATTAGACTATTCAAGTTATTCGAAACTTTTGTAAATCTTATATAGATATATAAATTTAAAGCTTTTGGTAAAAAAAATTCAATGTGGATGATTTATTCTTGTAACATAAGTGCACCATTGAATGAAAGCTATGTGTATTTTATACAAAATTGAAGATATTACATAAAATAAATTATACTTATTTTCTTTTAAATTATTAATGGACTTACCTGTTACATAAATATGAATGATAATCTATTAATTTTCTTAAATTCAAAGATGTGTAATAACTTTCATTAATTTGACTTATCTAAACAAATTTATTCTGAAGAACGATTCTTAATTATTCACCACAAAGTAAGTTAAAAAAATAATTATAGTTTAATGTGTATAAATTATATTTTAAGTTTGTAATGTGATTTAAGCTTGATAGGGACCAATGTTATGACAATACGCAAATCAACATTATTTTTTCTGTTAATATATGTCTCAATTAAGTTTGGAAATATAAAATGACAAAAAATTTTATAATAATATATAATATTTTAAATATTCATTATCAATGTTTTTGAATCATTATTATAATATGCAATTAAGAATTCTTAAATTATATCCGCAATATTCTATGCCAAAAATTATGGGAAAATATTTGAAAATATAGAATGACAAAAAAAAATTGTGATTATACTCTTTCTAATTTAGAAATGGCAATTGGGCGGGTTCGGGCGGGTTTCGGCTGATTCGGGTTTGGGTTTATTCAGGTTGGGGCTCTTTCAGGTTCGGGTCTATTCGGGTTCGAGCTAATTCGAGTTTGGGTTTAAGTATATTTTACATTATTTTTTTATTTTATGTCAAATATAATCACTTTTACGTAATTTTGAATTCTAAGCTAGGCACGAATTTGGCCCCGTCTGGCCTAAAAAAATCTTAGTTTGGTTCTATGGGCCTATCCATAGCTCGAAAAATTTTTGAATTCCAAGCTCAGGGCCAAATTTGTCCTGGCCGACCCATTTAAGTACAAATCATTGTTCATAATATTAAAAAGTTATTTTTA
>JBBYHM010016178.1:0-34926 GCA_038381775.1 Adansonia rubrostipa
TGGACTACGTCATTTGATGCCACATCTTCGCATTTACCTTTGATATGATCCCTAGGCCTTCTTGACATCCTTAAAATGCTTTTTCGCTGGGCGACAACACATCACCGCCTATTACGTCCATGCTCCAGATTATTAAAAATTAGCCCAGACAAAATAAGGTGTCTACAACCACGAACAAGAAACACCTCCAAAACACCATTTTAAGCCATTTCGCTTGTTTTATTCTTGCTAACTCATAGCAAGTAGAAGGCAACATTTTTTTTGGAAAAATCTTATCCTTTAGAAAAAAAAGGTAAGGAAAGTTGCTGAAAATTCTTGGAAAGCTAGGATTTCAAGCTTCTTGATATATTTTCTTAACTTATCTCTTTATTTTCATCGCTCTTTTGATGTTCTATGTCATGCTAATTACCCGAGGAAAGTTGCTAGAACTTCTTGGAAAGCTAGGATTTCAAGCTTGTTGACATATTTTCTTAACTTATCTCTTTATTTTCGTTGCTCCTTTGATGTCCCATGTCATGCAAATTATCCCTTTTATGCAACCATGACCTCTTGTAGGTTTGATGCATTTTTCTTGACATTGTGTTCATTAGTTTTTGATTTTGTCATGCATTCATGCTTAAAAATCATTTCTTTATATTGGTATGAAATTTTCAACACATGCTCATCCAATCAAAACATTTTCCTCTATGCTCATATCATGTTTCATGCCTGTATAAACATATTTTGGTATGTTCATGCTTTATCCATATTTTTTTTGCTTAAAAATATGTTTTTTTGTTGTCATGAATATAGACACCCCATTTTGTCTGGGCCATCACCTAAGGCATCAAGGGTTGCTATTAGGGACATCATCGAGGCCATTTGAATAAGCATAGATCAATTCCCATAGTTTTTAACCAAGATGAGGTGTTTAGGGAGTCAAAGGTATGAAAAATATACATTTTTGCATGCAAGTCTCGATACATGGCCTTTAAGTATTGATACAAGGCCTCTACATCATCAAAATCCAAAAATCCACTTTTTGCTCAATATAGGGAGTCATGTATCAAAACACTTGCTCAATGTATTTATACAATACCCATGGTATCGATACAAAATTACGTTATAGCTAAAATCATGATTTTTGGCATATAATACAAGAAGTGATGGTATCGATACAACACGCTTTGTATCGATACTGTGTTCAATGTGTCAATACATTTTGGGTTTATTGCCTAGTAGTATCGATGCAAAATACATAGTATCAATGCTCAAGGCTGTTTTGGCCTAATTCATGCTATTTGCACACCTTTTAATTGTGACAGTGAAATGTGAATTTGGTCACTTTTTTGGCCACAAAAATCATTCAATCTTATACATAACTTCCTAAAAATCATGTAGATTTCATTTTTGGGCTTTAAGCATTGGATCATAACATTTTTGAATGGTCCATTAAGCTTGTTACAAGGGCATTTCATGCTATAATATGGATTAACCAAGGGCAAGTTAGACCTTGCTCATTATGTCAACCCATGCATGGTTTGTTTATGCTGCCAATTATGTACATCAAACAACGAAATGCTAAAAGCTTACTCCTTGGTATAGTGACTCATTATCTTGTACACTCCAAATGTCCTAAATACCATTCCTTTCCTAGGTTTTTAATGGTTGAGATTAAATCCTATATAAGATACAATATATGCTTAGCCAAAAAAGAAGGACACATATTTTACATCAACCTCTAACGTTTAAAAAAATTTATTCTTGTAGTTCTCTCTTAATCTCTCCAAAAACCATTCTAAAACCCTTCATTTCTCATATGTCTCCTCTCCAACCTCCCTTTTTTTGATGCTACAATCATGAAGCTTATTCCTGGCCACCTATTCTGCCAAATCATAAGAAAGGAAGGGAAAAAAGTGAGTTACAAGTGTAAGGTATATTTTGCTTAACATCAAAAATAAAGTTCTCAAGCTTTTGGGTATATTTCCTATTGTTTCCATTCATTTACTTGTTTTTTTATTCATTTTCATTATTCTAATGCATTTTAACATGTTGATCATGACCTTATCCTAGGATTCTCATGCATCTTGTGGCCTTGGTTATGTTAGACTTAGGATTTGTGATGTTTTATTGACCCTTCCCCCATGTTTTCTCATGTTTATGTGCTTGGTTCATCTTAAAAACATTGTCTTGAAATTTCAAAATGCTTTTCTTCTTTCTTTAATCATGATTATATCATTTCTATGGCATAATTCTTAATGTCATTCATGAAACTAATATCTCCATGCATTTCCATGCTTATCTCTTTATATTTTTATCATTATTTTGATGTTTAAATGCCATTTTTATTTGTTTAAACATGCTTTCCATGTTAATTGCCATGAATATCATATTTAGTTCATCACATGTTTGTCAAAATGCTTTGATGCTTGCCAAAAATTTGTTTTTCAAAAACCTCCCCAAGTTAAGGCTATGTTAACTTCAATAAGTGGAGAATAACATGGACTTAAGGTTTTCTATCTATTGGTCTTCGAATCTTAGAAAAAAAATTAAGTTTTTCGTGTCTAGATTCAAGGTTGAATGAGGCTAAATACTCTAATTTTCAAAATAAATGTCCATTCATTTGTATTAAATTGTTTGTGCCTTGATTTTATGGTTTAATGCCCCTTACTAGTGACATGGTTAATGGGCTGCTTCATCATCCCAAACTACTCTAGGATTGTATGGATGAGCTTGTGAAGCCATTTTCACTGACTCTCTTTCTTCACAAACATTCGAATGTCCATATTCAAAGTCTAGTTCTAAGAAACCTAAAAAACTAAAAACTCCCACCATTTCATGTTGCCAGCATTGTATTCATTATTTGCAAAACCATTTTTGGTCCATAAACGTTTTTTTCCTAAAATACTTGGATTTTTTTCTTTAAAGGACATTAAATTACCTTTCCAACAATATCTCATTTTCAATTGGATCATTCTGGATGTGGGAGTTATGATTTTTTGAACCAATGCTGTCTGGAACCACTAGAATGTATAATTTGCGTTTTACTTGGGACATTTCGGCTCACCAGATGATTTTTTCTAGATTTTTAAAAACATTTTTCCATGAAATTTCATGATTTCTCTTTCTAAAAAGGTATTATTGATGATTTAACTATTCCAAATGAGTTTGAAATTAATTTTTAAAGTCTGCTTCATCATTTTCCCTAAACATGCTACCAGCATCAAACTAGTCCTA
The DNA here is from genome assembly GCA_038381775.1 of Adansonia rubrostipa. Classification (NCBI taxonomy): domain Eukaryota; kingdom Viridiplantae; phylum Streptophyta; class Magnoliopsida; order Malvales; family Malvaceae; genus Adansonia; species Adansonia rubrostipa. The sequence continues at coordinate 3,217 of JBBYHM010016178.1, forward strand.
ACTTCAAAAAGCATTTCCACCTAGAAAGCAAATTTTAGGGTTTTTAAAATATTTTTATATTAATCACCATTAAGTTGTCTTTCCAGGATACATCACACGAACCTTAGAACCTTCGAATTTGTCTAAAATAAAATTGAAAAGGGGGATAGCACAATGCCATCCCATGTTTTTAGCATTTATCGAAATTAATCAATTTTTTCAAAATACTTCCCCGAGCCATTCGAATGCCTCCTGGCTCGTGGTGGTGATTTAAGACTAGTTGGATGAATGATTCATCTGACAATCCTTCCATCATGATCACGAGCTAAGAATTCATACTTCCTCGCTCTAATCATGTCAATAAAGGAGAGTCTCACTTGAGAAGACACTTTCTCATAGAGAAAATATTATTTTTAGGTTGTGCGCACTTCTTTTCATAAAAAGGGTGAGGCATGTTGCTGATAATGAAATTTCCAACACATGCTCATGTCATAAGAACATTTTCCTTTATGCTTATATCATGTTTTATGTCTCCATAAACATATCTTCAATATGTTCATGCATCATCCATATTTTTATTGCATTTTCAACATGTTTCTTTGATGAAAATGGTGTCTTGTTGATGTCCCAGCATGTTTCTACCTTTTGAAGTCATGTTTGAATATTGAATGGATTAAAAATGTTTGCTCAATGCTTTATTCTTGTGTCAAAATCTATTTTTTTAAACCCCCCTAAGTTAAGTCCATATTAACTTCAATAAATAGGGATTAATTTGGATTTAATATTCTCTATCAATTGGTCTTTCAATCTTAGAGAAAAATCAAGCTTTTCATATTTGGATTCAAAGTTGAATAAGGACAAATATTTTGTTTTTCAAAAAACAAAAGGCGTATTTTAAATTTTCTTGAGTTAGTTGTGCCCTAATATTGCATCCAATATCTTTTGCTTGTGATGTTGTTAATTGCCTATTTCACTGTCCCAAGCTACTTTGGGATTATGCAAATGAGCTGGTGAAGCTACTGTCACTTACCCTTTTTGTCACAGATGATCAAATATTCATAACCCAGGTCTAGCTCTAAGAAACTTGAAAAACCAAAAATTCCCCTGTTTTAGCACTAATAGCACTATGCCCCTATCTTGAAAAAACATTTTCAAACCTTAAATGATTTTTATAATTTTTTGGCATTTTCCATTAAAGGGCTTGGAATTACCTTTTTAACAGTATCAGATTTGCCCTGGTATCATTCTTTATAAGGGAGTTATAATTTTTTGAACCTTTGCTGTCTGGAACCCCTAGAATCAGGGATTAACATTTTGTTTGGATCATTTTGACTCTTTAAATGAATTTTCTAGAATTTTTGAATAATTTTTTTGAAAACTACCTAAAATTTGTTTCTAGAAAGGTGTTATTTGTGATTTAACAAATCTAAATGTGTCCAAAATATTTTTAAAAGCTTATCGCACCCTTTTCCCTACCATGTTGCCAGTGTTGAATCAAACCCAACATCAAAAATTATTTCCTCCTAGAAAGTGATTTTATGAGATTTTTAAAATATTTTTATGTTATTCCTCATCGAGTTACCTTTTCAATAGCACTCACTTGACCTTTAATACCTTCATATTAGTCTAGAATAAAATCGAAAAGGAGATAGTGTGACACTATCCCCTATTTTTAACACTAACAAAAATTAACTGATTTTTTCAAATTCCTTCTATAAGGTATTCTAGTGCCTCTAAGTGAGTCCAACCAACCCCTATTAAGTTTAAAAACATATTTCAACCCCTTTAGACTCAGATTAAGGCACAAGTATTCTTCAAATTTTATGATCCCTATTTTATCAATTTTGACTTTTTAAATAAAAAATCATTGATATTGTTAAGAAATGTAAAAAAAAAAGTGTCATTTAGTTAAGAAATCATCAAAATTTTATCAATTTAAGTCTTTCAATCTTTTCTATTCAAAATCATCAAAAATAAAATTTTCTCTCCCCTAATTTTTTGCAAAATTTTCAAAATCCAAACGCTACTATCATGCCTTAATCAACCAATGAATTCAAATGTATCTTAAAAATTTTTAACTTGGTTATTTCTAAATAACCGATGATAATTATGAGATACATTCTAAACAACCCTTCACTTTTCTTTTTTTATGTGATTTATTTTACGCAATATTATCTTAGTTTTCCTATGTCTTACTAACACGTTTCTCTTCATGGTGTTCATTTTGTATTCATATTTCGAAATCATACTAAAAAATCACGAAAAGTACTATTTTGTGTTAGTATCTCTACAGTGCTTGACATGAAATATCCAATTTTTAAAATTAAATTTGGAAATCATTTTTGCTAAAAAATCTCTATGTTTCCATCTCTATGGGATACATATAGGATTAAACATTTATTAAAACTCAGATTTATTACTTTATGTAAATTCATGCATGAAAGGTGATTATTTCAAAAATAATGACAAGTCAAAACTGAGGAAATCAAAATCAATATAAGACTTAGCTAGATGGTACTAATTTAGGGCGTTGTGGGGTGCTCATCCTTCCCCATGTATAACCAACTCTCAAACGTAACCTTGGAATCTTTAGACCATGCAGACCTTGGAATTGATTTTTTTAGTTTTGTAACTTGGAATAATGGTTTCATTAGGCATCCAATCATGCCTAGCCCAAATGATCGATGGTGACTCTAAGTCTTGGCCACTTTATGATTATCGCCTAAGTAATGAGATCTATCCCAATTCACCAGACTTGCTTTTGACAATAAGGCCGTGTTTGAAACTCCTAAGCTTTTTAAGTCATTTTCATGTAGAATTAAAACCTACATGTTTTTGCCCAAGAGCTTGTAAGAATCCTATGTATGAGCATTTTTTTATCAAGTATTTTCAACAAAAATGACTTAGTTTGATGCATTTCATCTTGTGTGCCCATTTTTATTCTTCATTTCTATTTAAGCCTGTATTTATATAATTTTGTCTATATTTTTCATTTCTCACCCTTTCAGGTGCTCCGATAAAAGTGACATGGATGCTTTTGCTAAATGTCTAAATATCGATTTTAAGTGATCAATTTTTGTTGGTGAAGTTAACTCTAACAAGAATTCCAAGGAAAGTTCTGACCCATCTAATCTGCTAAGATTAATTAAACATGAAGAGAAATAGATTTTGCCCCATGAAGAACCAACTGAAGTCATAAATTTGGAGACACAAGAAGATCAAAAAAGGACAAAATTAGAACCTCCTTAAAACCCTATACCAATAACAAGTTGATTAGCCTACTCTAAAAGTACTGAGATGTATTCACCTGGTTATATCAAGACATGCATGGACTAATGACCAACATTGTGGTCCATAAGCTTCCTCTTAAGCTTGAATATAAACGAATCTAGCAAAAACTATGAAGAATGAAGTTGAAAATACTCCTTAAAATCAAAGAAGTCAAAAAAATAAGTAGTCAAATATCTGGAATAGGTTGCCAGTTTGTCCTAATCCCTAAGAATGATGGTAAAGTACAAATGTGTGTCGATTATGGAGATATAAATCGGGCTACTTTGAAAGATAATTTCTTTTTACTGCACATCGACACTTTAGTCAATAGCATAGCCAAGAATTCCTTGTTCTTCTTCATGGATGAATTCTCAGGTTATAAGTAGATCAAAATGCTAACCAAAGTGATGCAAAAACCCCAAGAACGATGTCTTAAAACCCTCGAATAACACTTTAGATCAAAGACTAAAAACCCAGAAAAAAAAATAAGAAACAAAAATAGGATTGTTGACCCCATAATTTAAACACAAAACAAAAACTAAGAATACCAATGGAGTTGGAAACTTGACCCAATGCTTGAGTATCAATTGCCAACCAAAAATATCAAAAGTTGAACAGCACAAGTTTAAACTAACCTTGACAAGTTTTGATGGAGTCCAAGGAAGAACTCAAAGAAATTTGCCTCACCAAGAATATTACTTGTATTAATCATCCAAAGCAAAACTAAAAACCAAACTTACAATAGAACATTTATAGCCAAAAGATAAAACCCTAGGACATCCTAACAAGTGAAACTTATATAGGCCTTTAAATGGCCAATTAGAATTTCAAAACAAAGCCCTAAGCCCAATAACTAGTGTCTCAAAACATGAGCCCTTGATATGGATACTTAAAACAATTAAAATAACATGTGATAGGCATGTGCTACTTATTAAAAAGGTCTGGCCCTTAGTAAACAAAAGATAAGCCTAAATATCAACATTTGGCCTAATCACTAAATAACTTGCTCATAAACCTGAAGAGTTAACTAAGAATGGTTGATTGAAGCCTATTTCCTCCCTGAATTCCAAGTCCACGCCATCTCCATCACTAGCTTCTTGTATGAACAGCTTGTTGATCAATCCCTGCACATCTTTTTGTAGTTGTTTAGTCCAAGCTCATGTAAAAGTTTCACTCGACACTTAGAAGTCCTTTAGAACATCATCTATGTTATCCTTTGGAACATTCTCTACATTGTCTTGCACTGGCTGGATCACATCATTCCCCTGTTCCTCAAAAGGATTCATCCTCGAAGCAGCACCTATATCAAAAGTAGAAAGTTCAGAAACATTAAACGTGGAACTCACTTGATACTCACTTGGCATATCTAACTTGTAGGCACTGTCATTAATCTTTTCCAAGACTTGGAAAGGTCCATCTCTATGTGATTGCAACTTGGATTTCCTTTGTGTTAGAAACCTTTATTTCCTCATGTGAACTGATACCTAATCTTCGGGTTTAAAGTTGACAAGTTGGCATCCCTTATTAGCTTGGGCAGTGCTTTTTTTATTCTTCTTCTTAATGTGCTATCGTGCGTGTTCATGGATCTATTTTAATAAATCAGCTTTCCTCTTTTCGTTTAAGCTAGCTATCTCATTCATGGGTAAAGGTATCAAATCTAATAGAGTCAGAAGGTTAAAACTATAAACAATCTAAAAAGAAGAATAACTAGTGGAAGAATGCATAAAATAATTATAAGCAAACTCAATAAGAGGAATACAATCTTCCAAGTTTTCAAATTCCTTTGAATGATAGATCATAGCAAAGTTCCTAAGGTTTGATTTACTACTTCGATTTTCCCATCAGTTTAAGGATACAAGTGGTAGAAAACAAAACCTAGAGCCCAATTTTCCCCATAACATTCTCCAAAAATGACTAAGGAATTTAACATCTCGATCACTCATAATGTCCTAAGAATCCCATACAAATGAACAATGTCTCAAAAGAACAAATCAGCTATGATTATGGCATCATCAATTTTATGGCAAAGAATGAAATAAGCCATTTTAGAAAACCTATCAACAACAATAACTATTGAATCCATTCCCTTCTTGGTTTTGGGCAACCCTAAAGTGAAATCCATAGCCATCTATGTTGTTTTTTGGAACGTCATCTAATTGTCTTGTCTTGCACTGGTTGGATCACATCACAAAGACACAGGAAAACCACCTTTATGACCATGTAAGGCATATTTTGCTACAAGGTCAGGCCTTTCGAACAAAAAAATGATAGGGCAACCTATTAAAAAGCCATCGTGACACTGTTGCATGACTTAACGCATAAAAAAATCAAAGTTTACATGGATGATATGATTGCTAAACCAGTGAGAGAAAAGGAGCATGTCCCCAACCTTTAGAAGCTTTTTAAACCACTACACAAATTTTAGCTAAAGTTGAATCCTGCCAAATGTACCTTCGGTGTTACCTCTTGAAAGCCACTAGGCTGCATTATTAATAAAAATAGGATTAAAGTTAGCTTGGGTAAGATCAAGGCCATTCAAAACTTGTCACCTCTTCAAACCCAAAAAGAAGTGAGAAGTTTCTTAAGGAGACTAAACTACATCTCTAGATTCATATCCTAACTCATCGACAAATGTGATCTGATTTTTTACTTCTACATAAAGAAAATTCTAGGGAATGGAATAACGAATGTTAAGAAGCCTTTGGAAAAGTCAAACATTACTTGTCAAACCTACCAGTACTAGTACCTTTAGCTCTTATTCAACCTCTAATTCTCTACCTACTAGTCTTCGATAAGTCTATGGGTTGTGTGCTTGGGCAACATGATGAGTAAGGAAAGAAAAAGCAAGCTATCTACTACCTAAGCAAGAAATTCCCAGAATGTGAAAATAACTTTTCATAGTTGAAAAGTTATGATATGCTTTGGCTGGGATCTCTAAGAGATTTAGATAATACATGTTATACAATATCAGATGGCTAATTGTAAGGCTTGAACCATCAAGTATCTATGTGAGGCCCTTGTATTGTCAAGAAAATTAGCCATTTAGGGAGTTTTATTTTTATACACGACATCATCTATGTTAATCAACAAACTATTAAGGGTAGTGAGATAGCTGATTTCTTAGCAAGTTGGGCTAAGAGTGACTATGAACTATTGAATTTTAATTTCTCGAATGAGGATCTAATATGTATAACCCAAAGTGAAAGGTCTTTTAGTCATGACTAGCCTTAGAAAATATACTATGATGGAGTGTCAAATGATAATGGCATGGAATTAGGACAATATTGATCTGACCCAAAGAAAGTTACCACTTTTTACAACTAGAATATATTTTGATTGCATCAATAACATAGCCAAATATGAAGGCTGTATCACAGGACTTCAAATAGCTATCAAAAGAAATGTTAAGACTTTATAGGTTTTTAGGGATTCAGCCCTAGTCATTTACCAACTAAAAAGGGAATGGAAAACTCTTGACATCAAATTGATTCATTATGGAGAACTAATCTCAAAACTCAGGAGAGAATTTGAAGATGTCAGTTTTAAACACCTACCTCAAGAAGAGAATCAAATGGTTGATGCCCTAGTCACCTTGTCATCAATGTTCAAAGTAAATAAGAGATAGATGTTGCTTCAATTCAGATGAGTATCTACATGACTCTGGCTCATTGCCAAAACATCGAATGAAATAAGCCATCTTAGAAAACCTATCAACAACCATAAATATTGAATCCATTCCCCTCTTAGTTTTAGGTAACCCTAAAGTGTAGTCCATAGATAAATTTATCCATGGTCCATTAGGCATTGGAAGTGAGGTGTATAAACCATGAGGTATTGTCTTAGACTTGGCTTGTTTACATGAAATACAATGAGAACACACTCTTTCAACATCCCTAAGCATTTATGGCTAGTAAAAATGTTCTTGCAATATGGCCAATGTCTTATGAACCCTAAAATGCCTCATCAATCCACCACTATGCGACTCACACACAAGTAATTCTCTCAAAGAACAAGAAAGCACATAAAATTTATTCTCCCTAAACAAATAACCATCATGCCTATAAAATTTACCAAAAACAGAATTTTCATATGCCTAATGCACATTTAAAAAATCATGATCTTTTACATACAATTCTTTGATATACTCAAATCCCAATAACTTCGCACTAAGTGTAGATATTAGGGCATATTTGCATGACAAAGAATCAGCTACAACATTGTCCTTCCCTTGTTTATACTAAATGACATAAGAAAGTGTCTCAATAAACTCTACCCATTTTGCATGGTAGTGATTCAGTTTACCTTGACCCTTTAAGTGCTTCAAAGATTCATGATCGGAGTGAATGACAAATTCTTTAGGCCAAAGGTAATGCTGCCATGTCTCTAGAGCCCTTACTAATGCATACAACTCTTTTCATATGTTAAGCAGTTTAAAGTGGCCCAACTAAGTTTCTCACTGAAAAATGCTAACGGATGTTTTTCTTGCATCAAGACAGTGCTAATACCTATCCTTGAAGCATCACATTCAATCTCAAAAGTTTTATTGAAATTAGGTAATTGTAATAAAGAAGCAGAACACAATTTAACTTTCAAGAAATTAAAGGTTCTTTCTTGTTCCTCTCTCCATTTAATGTTCACATGGTTCTTAATCATTTATGTTAAGGGTGAAGCAATAGTGCTAAAGTCTTTTATAAAATGTTGATAGAAGCTGGCCAACCCTTGGAAACTCCTTACTTCAGTCACTGATTTGGGCATCGTCCATTCCTTAATTGCCTTTATCTTCTTTGGATCAACCTTGATGCCTTTTGCAGTCATAATAAATCTAAGAAAAATGAAATTTTCCATGCAAAAGAGCACTTTTTTAGATTAGCACACAACTTTTCCTTCCTAAGAATAGCTAGCACACATTTCAAATGATTCGTGTGCTCATCTAAACTCTTACTGTACACTAAAATGTTATCAAAATATACAATAATGAACCTGCCAATGAATGCACATAAAATATCATTCATCAATCTCATGAATGTGGCATGACTAAACACTCATATAACCCATGTTCAATCTTAAAGGTAAATTTCCACTCATCACTCGATTTCATTCTAATATGATGATATCCACTTTTCAAATCAATTTTAGAACATTTGCAAGAACCATACAAGATGATAGCTTATAGTGATTTTATTAATAGCCCTACAATCCACGCATATCCTCCAAGTCCCATCTTTCTTTGAAACTAATAACAAAGGCACCGCACATGAACTCATGCTTTTTCTCACATGCACCATTGCTAATAACTCTTCAACTTGCCTTTGGAGTTCTTTTGTCTTTTCAGGATTGCTCTTATATGACGGACAATTTGAAATTGTTGCACTGAGGATGAAATTAATTTGACATTCAAGTCCTATAATTGGTGGTAAACCCTTTGAAACTTTTTCTAGGAAGACATATTCATATTTGTAACAAAGAAACAGCAACACTAGATAAAAAAGGGTTAAGATCATTAGTGTTCAAATAATCCTCCTTGTACATAAGTACAATCAATGGCTTTTGAGTATAAAAAGCATTTTTGCATTCCCTTTCTTTTGCGTACAAGCTTTTATTTTTTACTCTTACTGTTAGGTTCTCTTCTTGCTCACTCACTTTAACTTGCTCTTCTAACACTTTCTTTCTGTTTTCGTTCTCATTTTTCTTGTTTTTCTCACTGCTCACACTCTCTTCTTTTTTATTGCATGTGATCTTACTTTGGTTCCCTCTATGTTTATTTTGATATTCATACACCTCTTTGGGTGTAATTGGAACAAGTGTTACACATTGACCATCCTTCTGAAAAGAGTACCTATTCTTGAAACCATCATGGATAACATGCCCATCATATTGCCATGGCCTTCCCATAAATATATGACTTGCATGCATTGGTATAACATCACATAACACCTCATCAGAATATTTCTCTATTAAAAAGGAAATAATCACTTATTTATTCACCACAACCTCCTTACATTCGTTCAACCATTGTAGCTTATATGACTGAGGATGTCTTGTGCATTATAACCCTAACTTCTCCAGTAAGGTAGTACTAGCTACATTGGTACAACTACTTTCATCAATGATCAAAGTACATACCTTATTATTGATGTGACAACGAGTATGGAAGATGTTCTCAAGTTGCTTTTTATCTCTATCTTCCTTCATTTGAAAATTCAAAACAAGCCTAACTACTAAGTTTCTCCCTGGACTGTATACTCCATGTTACTTTCTTCTTTAGATGAAAAAGAAGAATCCCTCTTTCATTCATCATCGATCATAATTTTAGGACATCGAGAAGCGATATGACTTGTTCCCAAACATCTAAAACACTTAGTATCATGATATTTTTTAGATTAGGAAAGTTAGTACCTTTTTTATCGCTGACTACCTTGCCTTTATTTTTATCCTTGTCTTTCTTCAACTAGGCAATAGCTTTGTCCTCTTTAATTTTACTCTAATTCATTTTCCAAGAAGAATTAGAACCCGAATATGATAAAGTAGACTTATGCACCCCTTTTAACTTAAGTTACCTCTCCACTTTCATAGCCATATGCACCATGTCTTTGAGCTCCATATAATGATGCAACTCAATCACATTAGCTATCTCTCGATTCAAGCCACTCAAGAAACATGCCATGTTTACTTTTTAATCTTCTTCCACATTAGCTCTAATCGTGGTAATTTCCATCTCCTTGTTGTAGTCCTCTACACTCTTAGAACCTTGAGTAAGGTTTTGAAGCCGTTGATGCAAATCTCAATAATAATGGCTTAGCATAAAATACTTTTTCATTACAACTTTCATCTTAGCTAAAGTTTCAATAGGTTTCTCCAATTTCTACAGCAACTAAGAATAATTTGATCCCACCAAATAATAGCATAGTCTATGAAATCAATTGTAGCAAGTTTCACCTTCTTTTCTTTCGAATAATGGTGGCATTCAAACACAAGCTCAACTTTCCATTCCCACTTTAGATACAAGTTTGAATCATTTTTACCATGAAATAGAGGAATCTTCATTTTAATGCTATAAATATTTTGATCCGTACCATTATGATTCCTATGCTTTTTTTTAGGCCAGCGGTCTTGCCTAACTCCTCTTTGTGCAAATCTTCCAGCATTCATGTACTCTGCCTCACTTTCATCCTCTTCTTCATCCACAAGCTCATCCTCTTCCAAAGGTTGGATATTTGGTATTTTCCTCTTCCGTTCATTTGGTTTATCTCTTTTCATCCTCGCAATTGCAACTTCTTATCTATCCATTCTATCTTGAAGATTTCCAAAGACAAGTTGCATTCCTTCTAACTATTGTTGCATGGCTTGAAGAGAGAAAGCAAGTTCTCACTGCGTTTCTTGCTTTTCACTGCTATTACCATCTTGTTTGGATGGTTCCATGCCTTTTCTTGCCAAATTCAAACTTGAAAAACAAAAATTGTTTAAGATCTCACAAGAATCACTCTCTCACATGTTTATCCTTAATTTAGGTCCTGCACTCGTGTTTTCACTCATTTTAACCTTTATCTTCTCCAATATCTCATTCTCTCATGCCTTTTTACCACTTTAGAATATCTTTTGCTTCTTTGTGACTCATAACGAAGCAATCAAAAGTTAAATCCAATTTGAAGCAATTTAAACTACTAATAACTTTTAATTTGCATATAAATTAAATAAAAATAAAGAAAGGCCAACAAAAGGAAGAAAGATACGTGAAAATAAAAAATTGAAGTAAATAGCAAAAGATAGGGGCTAACTCAATTTATGCAAATGACATAAAAACCCAATGGAAAGAAATGAAAGAGGAAACAAAACAATGAATGTTTTTATAAATTATGGTGATGGGTGTACGAATGATTGGAAGTGTAAACATTAAAATTTAGGAAAAAATTAATCAATCAATTAATTGTTTCGAAAGAAATTAAAAAAAATTACCAAGATATCAGAAAAAAAAAAGTAAATAATTTGGTCAATCTGAAATATCAATTAATTTCAGAGAGAAAAAGGAAACTATAAAGAATACAACAAAAGTAACAAAATTAGAGAATTGATTGGAAGGAAAGAAAGGGGATACTACCAAAATATTAGAAAAGGAAAAAAAATCTAGTCAACCTAAAGGGGTAAAATCAGATTAAACTCTCCAAATTTTTAAAACACGAATTGCCTCTTTGCTAGTGCATCCAACCTCTTTTTTGCCACCACTTTTTTCTTCTTTTTTATTTTAACTTTTCTTTTTTTTCTCTTTTTTTTTTAAATAGTAAACTAATGATCAGCAACAAATTAAGAGGCTAATCAAGACAAGAATAACTTGATAAAGGAAATAAGAGATAGATCACTTGATCTGAACTTGGCTCTGATGCTAAGTGATTCGGAAACCCTAAGAACATGTCCTAAAACCCCTGAAAAACACTTTGGATCAAAGACTAGAAACCTAGGAAAAATTAAAAAAAACAAAAATAGGATTCTTAACTCCACAATTTAAATATACACAAACCAAGAATACCGAAAGAATTAAAAACTTGACCCAATGCTTTAGTATCAATTGTAAACCAAGAATATCAAAAGTTGAATGCCACAAGATTAAACTAACCTTGATAAGTTCTGATAGAGTCCAAGGAAGAACTCTAAGAAATTTGCCTCACCAAGAAGATTACTTGTATTAATCATTCAAAGAAAAAATAAAAACCAATCTTACAACATACTATTTATGGCCAAAAGACAAAACCCTAAACATCCTAATAAGTGAAACTCATATAGGCCTTTAGATGGCCAATTAAAATGTCAAAACAAAGCTCCAAGCACAAATAACTAGTGTCTCAAAGCATGGACCCTTGAGATAAATACTTAAAACAATTAAAATAACATGTGAGAGGCATGTGCCTCTTATTACAAAGGTCTGGCCCTTAAGTAAACAAAAGATAAGCCTAAATATTAACATTTGGCCTAAACACTGAATAACTTGCTCATAAGCCTAAAGCAATTTACCTAAGCATGGCATATTGAAGCCTATTTCCTCTCTAAATTCCAAGTCCAAGTCCAAGCTGTCTCCATCTTTATTTTCTTGTATGAATAGCTTATTGATCAGTCCCTACACATTTTTTTGTAGTTGTTTAGCCTGAGCTCGTGTAAGAGGTCCACTCAGCACTTGAAAGTCCATTGAAACATCATCTATGTTGTTCTTTGGAACATCCTCTAATTGTCTTGTCTTGCACTGGCTGGATCATATCACACAGACACAAGAAAATCACCTTTATGACCATGTAGGGCATATTTTGCTGCAAGGTCAGGCCTTTTGAACTAAAAAGTGATAGGGCAACCTATCAAAAAGCCATGGTGACACTGTTCCATGACTTAACGCATAAAAAAATTAAAGTTTACATGGATGATATGATTGCTAAATTAATAAGAGAAAATGAGCATGTCCCCAACCTTTAAAAGCTCTTTAAACTACTACATAAATTTTAGCTAAAGTTGAATCATGCTAACTGTACCTTTGGTGTCACCTCTCGAAAGCCATTAGGCTTCATTATTAGTAAAAACAGGATTAAAGTTGACCTGGGTAAGATCAAGGCCATTCAAAACTTGTCACTTCTTCAGACCTAAAAAGAGGTGAGAAGTTTCTTAAAGAGACTAAACTACATCTCCAGATTTATATCCTAACTTATCGACAAATACGATCTAATTTTTGACTTTTACATAAAGAAAATTCTAGGGAATGGAATAATGAATGTCAAGAAGCCTTTGGCAAAGTCAAACACTACTTGTCAAACCTACTAGTACTAGTACCTCTAGTTCTTATTCAACCTCTAATTCTTTAACTACCAGTCTTCGATAAGTCTATGGGTTATGTGCTTGGGCAGCATGATGAGTAAGGAAAGAAAGAGCAAGCTATCTACTACCTAAGTAAGAAATTCCCAAAATGTGAAAATAACTTTTCATAGTTGAAAAGTTATGTTATGCTTTGGCTTAGATCTCTAAGAGATTCAGACAATACATGTTATACCAATAACATGGTTATTTGTAAGGCTTGACCCATCAAGTATCTATGTGAGGCCTTGTGTTGTCAAGAAAATTAGCCATTTGAAGAGTTTTATTTTTTAAATACGACATCATCTATGTTAACCAACAAGCTATTAACGGTAGTGAGATAGCTGACTTCTTAGCAAGTTGGGCCATGAGCGAATATGAACTATTGAATTTTAATTTCTCGAATGAGGATCTAATATGTATAACCAAAAGTGAAGGGTCTTTTAGTCATGACTAGCCTTAAAAAATATACTATGATGGAGTGTCAAATGATCATGGCATGGAATTGGGGTAATATTGATCTGACCCAAAGAAAGTTACCACTTTTTACAACTAGATTGAATTTTGATTGCATCAATAACATAGCCAAATATAAAGGCTGTATCACGAGACTTCAAATAGCTATCAAACAAAATGTCAAGACTTTATAGGTTTTTAGGGATTTAGCCATAGTCATCTACCAACTAAAAAAGGAATGGAAAACTCGTGACATCAAATGATTCATTATGGAAAACTAATCTCAAAACTCAGGAGAGAATTTGAAGATGTCAGTTTCAAACACCTACCTTAAGAAGAGAATCAAATGGTCGATGCCATAGTCACCTTATCGTCAATGTTCAGAGTAAATAAGAAATAGATGTTGCTTCAATTCAAATGAGAATCTACATGACTCTAGCTCACTGCCAAAATATCGAGGAAGAAAATGATGGCCTACCATGGTACCATGACATCTTCCACTACATTCGAAGTAATAATACCTTGAACATACCATAAAAAATGACTAAAGGACCATTAAAAAATGGCTTTGGGTTTCATATTAGATGAGGAAATCCTATATAAGAAAAGTCAAGATCAATTATTACTCAAATGTGTGAATGCCTCTGAAGCCAAAAGGATCTTAAAAGAACTGCATGAGGGGATCTGCAGCACACACGCCAAAAGACACGAATGGCAAAACAAGTTATGAGATCAAGCTAGTGCTAGTTAACTCTTGAAAGAAACTATATCAAACATGCTCAGAGATGTCACAAATGTCAGATTTATACAGACAAGATCAATATCCAATCTTCACCACTTTATGTCATGGTGGCCTCATGGCCTTTCTCTATGTGAGGCATCGGCATGATTGGACCCATCACTCCTAAGGCTTCTAAAGGACACTAATTCATTATGGTGACAATCGATTATTTCACCAAATAGGTAGAGGTGGCCTCATATGCCAATGTCACTAAGTCAGTTGTATACAAATTTATGAAGCGAGACATTATTTACCGATGAGGCTTCTTGAATAGATCATCATAAATAATGATCACAACTTGAAAAACAAAATGATGCAAGCAGTGTATTCTTAATTCAAAATTTAGCATGATAACTCATGCCATAACATCTAAAAATGAATGGGTAGTTGAGGCAACCAACAAGAACAAGAAAATAATCAAATAGCCTATACTTATAAAGATTGGCATAAAAAGCTACCATTTGCACTCCATGCAAATCAAACTTTAGTTTAAAATTTAATGACTGCTACCCTGTTTTCCCTATGTTAAAGGATGAAAGTCGTTCTACCTCTCAAAGTTGAGATCCCCTTTCTAATAGTCTTCACAAAGGCATACGTCGAAGAAGTCAAATAGGTCAAGGATATATATGACTAAGTAAACTTTATGAAAGAAAAATGAATGAATGAATGCCATCTATCATGGGTAAATGTATTAAAAGCACACGATTACAGCTCATGAAAAAAAAATGTTCACCTTTACTAGTTTTATGAAAAAGAGTTGGTGGTTAAGAAAATGCTCTCAATCCTTAAGGACCCTTAAGGCAAATGGGCCCTAAATTGGAAAGGACTGTATATTGTGAAATAGGTTTTTTCTGAAAGAGTCATGATCCTAACAGAAATGGATGGCAATATCTTGCCCAACTGGATCAACTTAAATGTTATCTAGAAGTATCTTGCTTAAAGGATAAGAACTAGAGAAGACGTCCTCTATAAAAAACAAAAAAAAAAGGTCTTGAATGAAAACTTAAAAAGGTGTTCAAGCCAAACCTACCCGACTTGAGTTGAAAACTTAAAAAATGGCTCAAGAAATTTAGCTTTAACCTGAGCCAAGCCTTAACGAAATTAGATCCTATCTAAATATCTATCAAATCTCACCCAACCCTAGCCATATCAAACTAAACTCAACCTTACCTCGACTAAACCTAGCAAAAACTCTGATAAAATAAAGTCTAACCTTAAACAAATCAAAGTTAAACCTAGCCTAGTAATGTCGTTAGGAGAGATTCGATTAATTACCCTTGTCAGGAAAGTCAAGCCACTGATGGTAGTAGGCGAGATTTGGCTAATTCACCCATGTTAAGAAAGTTAAGCCCAATATACCAATTGCTAGTTTCGACAGCTAATTAGCCTATGTCAAGATAGTCAAGCCCAATGATATAAGTAGGCTAGGTCCAGCTAATTGGCCTATGTCAAAAAGCTAAGCCTAATAATGTCGATAGGCTAGTTTTAACTAATTAGCTCATGTGAAGTAAATTAAGGATGTGATAGATATAGCTCGATTAGTTGTGATTTTGTTAAAAACTTTTGTTTAGAACTTTTGTCTAAAACCTTTGTCAAGAACTATCAAAGCCTAATGTTGTTTGTTAGTCATGCATCAGCTTATTAGCATGTTTGTCAAGAAACATTGTCCAGAACATTTAAAGTCAAACATTGCTTATTAGTCATGGCCCAACTCATTGGTATTTTTGTCAAAGCTTTTGTCAAGAAGCTTTAAAGTCCAACATTGCTAGTTAGTAATTAGTAGGCTTGTTGCCATTTTTTTTAAAATCTTTGTCATTTTTCAAGTCAAACCTAAAGATAAGTCAAGCCTAGGATCACAATCTACTTTTTTCATCCAAAAACTTAATAAGTTAAACCTAAGGATAGGTCGAGCCTAAGATTGCAGTTTAAGTCTTTTGTCCAAAAGCCCAAACTTTATCTTTTTGCAAAAATTGAAATCACCATTGAAATATCATTTCTTGTCCCAAAGTCACATTAATTTTAGTCTTTCTATCACAAGCACAGAAGATAACATTAAGAATACCCTGAAAAAAAAATAATTTTTATCAAATTTTGCCTTATTCTTGATACTCAACAATAGATAAAGAGGGCAGTTATAGATACCTTATTTTTTTCGAGCCAATATTTAAGGCATTGAAAGTTAACATTTAAAGCATCAATGAAGTTATTCGGACAAGCATGGATTAATGCTCCATCATTCCTAGCTAAGGTAAGGTATTTAAAGAGCCAAAAGTGCGTAAAATTCATATTTTTTCGAGAATGTATCGATGCATAGCCCTTACTATTGATACAAGGCTCCACATCATCAAAATTCAAAATTTCACTAGTTGTATCAATAAAAAAGGCAATGTATCAATACATTTGTTAATTGTATCGATATAGGGCTTAGCAATAGTGAAATCATGATTTTGGTTAAAATGTCTCAATTCCAACGTGAATGTATTAATACATGTAAGGATTGTATCGATACACTTTTAAATCTATTGATACATTTTGGAAAACAAATGCTCATTTTGTCGATACATTAGTTAATGTGTTGACACATCTATGTAAAATTGACTAATTCATGGCATTTTTTAGCTTGTGCACTGTTCAGTGAAAATTTTGATTTAGCCATGTGTTTAGCACCCAAAATCATCCAAATTCAAACCAAGCCTTAGTATTGGACTAATTAATTAGATTAATTGAATTTTTTGGGCCTAAATACCATGGCACTGGACATTGTTTTAACTTAATTCAATTTATTATAGGGCAATTTAGTTTTTTTTTTCTCATGGCTTAGTTGCATAAAGTGATTTGGATCCACTATTTTTGCTAATCAAGCCAATGGAATTAAGTGGCAATTGAGCAGAGACCTTTTTTCATATGAGAGACAAGCACCAAAGTTCCAAATTGCCCTTGCTTTATGAATTTTGTCCTCACTATTCACATGTCCTTATGAGAGAATATTGGCTTCAACTAAGAAGGAATTCAATTTTTACACTTTCTCTACATACGTATTAGCCACCTTCAACCTTTAAATGCTCTCATTTTTGTAGCTCTCTATACCACCACTAAGAAACACCTCCAAAACACCATTTAAGACATTTTGCTTGATTTTGTTCTTGATAACTCATAGCAATAAGTAAAAGTTAAGGCAGCATTTTTGTTTGGATAAAGGTCATCTTTTTGAAAGAAAAGCCAAGAAAAATTGCTAGAACTTCCCAGAAAGCTAGGATTCCAAGCTTGTTGGTATATTTTCTCAACTTATTTCTTAATTTTCATTGCTTCTTTCATGTTATGTGTCATGCTAGTGACCCTTTTCATGCAACCATGACCTCTTATAAGTTCCATGTATTTTTCTTGATACCATGTTCATGAGTTTATGATTTTTCATGTATTCATGCTTAAAAATAATTTCTTTATGTTACTATGAAATTTTAAGCACAGGTTTATCTTATGAAAAAATTTTCCTCCATGCTCATATCATGTTTCATGCCTCCATAAACACATTTTGGTATTTTCATACTTTATCCATATTTTTCTTACTTAAAATCATGCTTTTATGTTGTCATGAAATTCTAGCATAAGTTCATGACATGAAAACATTTTCCTCTATGCTTATATCATGTTTTATGTCTCCATAAACATATTTTTAGTATGTTCATGCATCACCCATATTTTTTCTTGCATTTTTAACATTTTTCTTTGATAAAAATAACGTCTTTTAAATGTTCTAGCATGTTTACCTTTTGACGCCATGTTTAAAAGTTTCACTTGATTAAAAATGCTTGCTTAATGCTTTGCTCTTGTGTTATTCTTTTTGTTCAAAACCCCTTAAGTTAAGTCTATATTAACCAATAAATATAGATTAATATGGATTTAATTTTTTTTATCAATTGGTCTTCCAATCTTATGGAAAAATCATGCTCTTCATGTTTGGATTAAGGTTGGATGAGGCCAATTATTATAGTTTTCAAAAAATAAAATATGTCTTTTAATTTTTCTTGAGTTGGTTATGTGTTAATCACATGTCAAATGTCTTTTTGCTTGTGACATGGTTAATGGCTTGTTTCATCATCCTAAATTACTCTAAGATTATGCAAATGAGCTTCTGAAGCTAATGTCACTAACCTTTTTTGTCACGAATATTTGAATGTCTCTAACCCAAGTCTAGCTTTAAGAAACCTGAAAATTGAAAATTCCCCTATTTTAGCTCTGGCAGTGCTATGCCCCTAGATTGAAAAATCATTTTTGAACCATAAATTTTTTCTTTATATTTCTAGCATTTTCCTTTGAATTTGTTTGCCTTAGATAATTTTGGATAAAAGACTTATAATTTTTTGAACCTTTACGATTTAAAACCCTTGGAAGCAATGGTTAACATTATGTTTAGGTCATTTGGTGCCTCACATGAATTTTCTAGAATTTTAGAACATTTTGCATAAAAAGTTATTTTTTGGGATTTTTGAAATATTCTAATATTAATCCTCATCGAGTCACCTTTCAAATGGTATCTTTTGACTCCCTAGGCCTTTTGGATTAGTCTAGAATAAAATCAAAAGAAGGGATAATACAACATTCTCATCAATTTTTGGCGTTAATCAAAATTAACTAATTTTTTTGAATTCCTTCTCCAAGGCATTCAAATGCCTCTAGGTGAGTCTAAAAACATGTGTCAACCCTCCTTTAGGCATATATCAAGGCACAAGTATTCTTCAAATTTTGTCATCTCTATTTTTATCAATTCCCACCTTTCAAATAAAAAATCATCAATTGCATCAAGAACTGTCAAAATAAGTCATTTTGTTAAAAAATCATCAAATTTTTTTGTCAATCTAAGTTTTTTAATCTTGTCTTTTCAAAAGCTATCAAAAATTAAAATTTTTTTCTCCTGGATTTCCTAAAATTTTTCAAAACCTAAATTGGGCTATCATGCCTCAATCAAGCAATGAATCCAAATACATCTCAAAAATTGTTAACTTGGTTATTTTTAAATAACTAATGACAATTACAAGATACATCCCAATCGACCCTTCTCTTTTACTTTTTTGTGTGATTTATTTTACTCAATATTATCTTGTTTTTCCTATGTCTTACTAACACATTTCTCTTCATGGTGTTCATTTTGCATTTATATTTCCAAATTGCTCTTGAAAATCATAAAGGCAACGTTTGGTGTCAGTATCCCTTTAATGCTTAAAACACAATACATAATTTTCAAAATTAAATTCAAAATTGTTTTTTAAAAAAATCTCTATGTTTTCCACCTCTATAGGGTGCATATAGGATTAAAATTTTCATTAAAACCTGAATTTATTACTTTATGTAAATTCATGCATGAAAGGGGAATAAATAAAAAATAATGATAAGTCAAATCGAGGAAACCAAAATCAGTATAAGCCATGGCTAGATGTTAACGATTTAAGGTGTCGTAAGGTGTTAATCGTTCCCCATGCATAGCCAACTATTGAACTCAACATCGAATCTTTGGACCATGCAGACCTTGGAATCAATTTTTGAATTTTGTAACTCAAAATACCAACTTCAATAGGCATCTAATAATGCCTAGCCCAAATGATCGATGGTGACTCTAAGTGTTAACCACTTTGTGATGGCTGCCTAAGACCATTTTAACAAGCGATTCATTTGACAAACTCCTTTTATGATCAAGAGTCAAGAATCTGTACTTTCTTGCTCCCATCGCATCGAAAAGAAAGAGTCCTTGTTAAGAGAGCTCATTGAGAATTTTATCATTTCTCTTATGTATTAAGTCATGCACGTTTCCTACTTTGCAAGATTTCAGGGGCTCATTATGATAGTTTTCATCAAGTGTTTTTTTTCATGTTCCAATTTAGTTGACTTTCTATTTTAATCATATTTCATATTAGGTATGATTAATGCATTTTATGACATTTTCATGCATTATAATCATTATTTACATGTCCAAGCATTTTCCATGAAAATATTTTCACTTTGACAACATCACCATGCATAATGGTGAATCCATGTATATTTATGTTAATAAGATATATTATGTAGAAAAATCATGTAAGATAACATTCTTGTATGTATATTGGCAAACAAGATGTTGATGGGTGTATCTAGGAGTGGTAAAAGCTTATAATCACCATTTTGCAAATTTTTTTATGATGTTGTCATGAAATATTAAAGATTACTATTTCATTTCATGCATTTAGGTATATTTAAGTCATTTTCTATGATTTAGAAATTATTATATCATTTCATGCATTTTAAAGATATTGAAGTCATTTTCTATGATCTAGAAGTATTTTTGTCGTTTCAAGAATTTTTAGGATCTTTATGTCATTCCATATCTTTTTAGAGATTACTATATAATTTCATGCATCCTAGTTACTATTGTGTAATTTCATGCATTCTAGCACTCTTTTAGTCATTTTCCATGACTTAGGGACCTTTATGTCATTTCATACATTTTAGGTCATTCTAGTAATTTGCAATGATTTAGGATCATTTATGTAAGTTTCATGCATTTTAGGCATTTCCATGTTTTAAAGACTCTTATGCAATTTCATGCATTTGAGAATAACTTAGTTTATTTCACATAATCTAGGGCCACTTTAGTATTTTCTATGCATTTCAAGGCTATTTTAGAATATTGTGCATAATGTATGGTTATTTTAGAGATTTCCATCACCTTGAATCATGTGGGATCTTTCATGTCAAAACATGTCCATTAAGGGTATTTAGGTATTATTACCTTAAAACTGGATCTTTAGGATCATGTAGGAACCTTTGTGCTGAAACTTGTCCATTGGGGGTATTTAGGTAGTACTACCTTAAAATCGAGTCTTTAGGATTATGTTAAAACATTCATGTCGAAACATGTCCCTTAGGGTTATTTCGGTAATAGTACCTTAAAATTGATTCTAGGATCACGTAAGAACCTTTGTGTCAATAGATGGTCATTAGGGTTGTAGACACCAGATTTTAGGCTCGGGTTCCATAATCCAATATTTGGAAAGCCCATATCCCTTTCAAAATTTTTATCTTTATTTTTTTCTAAAAAAAAAAGAGAAAGTTAAAATTGCAAATTTTTAAATTGTGTCAAGATTGAATTGAGAGGAAGATTGGTCAAAGATCATTAAAATCAAATTACCAAAAATATGTAAAATTAGAGTTGACATAGCTAAAATTGTAGGATTCGAATTCTAAATTTTGGAAAAGGAATTAGGGTTTTTAATTCCATCATTAATGCTTGGTCTACCAATCTCCCTAATAAATAGGACCCAAAAATTCTAAAAAAAAAAAAAAGAAAGGAAAAAAATGAAAAAAAAGAGATGCACACAAAAAAAAATTTGTAGGTTGTTAGGAAAAGTTTGGATTTGGGAGAAAGGCTTGGCGTTTTTCTTTAGGTAAATTTTTTAGTTTTTCTTTGATTTTTTTCTTCTTTCTTCTTGTTTGTAACACCAACACTATTCTTACTATTCTTAGTTTCATAAAAAATTTTATCAAAGTTTTTTTGTAAAAAAAAAGTGAAAAAAGTCTAGAAATTTTTTTCAATGACCATGTGAAATTTTTTATATGTGGAAACAGTTTGTTTCAAAAATTATTTTGTAAGTCTAATAAAGATTGAAAATCATTCCTATTAAGTTTGAAAAAGAAATATTTTTAATAAAAAAATTGCAATTTTAGATGAACAAAAAGTCTTTGAATTTTCTTGACAATCAATTAAAAGTTTTGATAGTTGTATATAGGTTCTTCAAATTTGGCTTAGGGACTCTGAAAGTTTTTTTTTTTTTAAGTTTATTTTATATTACAAAGGAACATTGCAACTTGCAACAAAACCTGTAAATTAAAACCTACGTTGGTCCATGTAGGTTTAGACCTATTGATTTTAATTTTTTTGTTTTTTTATTATTAATTTCTTCATTTTATTTTAAAAGATTCTTAGTCTTACTAAATACTTATTACTTTATTTTAGTGATTTATTATTTAATTATTCATTTATTCATTATTAGTATTTTTTATTTATGAACTGATTTCGTTTATTTATTATAAAATTTCGATAAGTATATATATTTTATAATGGTAAGTCTTAATAAATCTTGTGTAACAATTAATTTAGGCTAAAATTAATTGAGATCTTTCCGATGATGGAACTTGAGGAAGTTGCAAATGGTTGATTTCTAAGAATTTCCTAGGTGAGAAAATTTCGATTAAATTTCACCAGCACGATGGAGAGTTTAGTCGATAATTTTCAATACTAAAGGTCATAGTTAATTTTTATAAATAATAAGTTTAATTAAATAGGAATAAAAATTATTTTTTTTACTTGTCTACACAAAATACTAAAATAAATCCGACAACGGAGCCTCTTCAAAGGAGTAAACGGATTCCTTAGAATATTTTTGAGGTGAGGAAATATTTCTCAGAATTTCACCAGCATGATGAAGAATTTCTTGAAAATATTTTTAATATTTAATTTTCATTTAAAAATAAATAAATTAGATGTTTAAATAAAATTTAAAATTTTTTTCATAAAATATTAAAATGAATCTGACGATGGAGTCAATTTAAGGTAAGAAAATTTTTCTTAGGCATTCCACCAGTACAATGGAGAATTTCTTAAAAAATATTTTTAATAATTAAATATTTGACTAATAAATTAAGACCTTTTAAACCATAGGACCTTTAGTTTAACATTGGGCTAACTAGGTGTTGTCTTTATGATAGACATTGTAGGGGTATCGATCCTTCTCCACATGTAACCGAACTCCCAAATCTAGTTCTGAACGTAGACCAAAACCTATTCTTTTAGGGTACCTTAGTCAAGCTTAGGATAACCTTAAAAAAAATAGATTCATATAGGTGATCTAATGACACCTTTAAAAAAATTAGTGGTGACTCTTACCTTTTATGTCTAGCGGCCGAATTCGTATTTAGCATGTTATGACAGCTTGGCGACTTCACTGGGGACATTAGAGAGTCAAACCATATTTAGCCTTATGATACTCTAGGTCATCGTAGTTGGTTTTAAAATGGTTATTTGTTTATGTTTATTTTTTACTTTTTTACACAGTTCATTTGCTAATGTTTATCCTTTTCTTCAATACATATGAAAATGTTAAGGAGGTTTGAATTATTCCTTCTCAAACACTGCACAAATCATATCATAAAGCCTTAGACTCGGGCTTATCCTTTTAAGAGAGGGTAAAGTAACTACGCTTTTGTGAGGTGTCAACCTCAGCATGGGCTAGCGAAACACTCTCAGGGTGTAAAGTACCAAAGCTTTCATGAGGTAATAACCTCCACAGTGGCTAGGGAAATACTTCCACTCGAATTAAACCCTTTCCAATTGAAGCCTATAATGGGAGAGGATAGGGGTGCCTTACTCATCCTTCATGGATGATGTTAAGGAGCAATTTGGGACCTTTTTAGACTCGTCAAATATCCTAACCCAGCATGTAAATAAGACTTAAGAGGCCAACTTTAGGATAAAACCATGCCAGCCCTTGTATAGAAATAACCCAAGGTAGGACACATGAAGGAACATATTTTTTTTCAAGATGTATATTTATATTTTTATGCTTATGTTTTTATTATTATATTTTTCTAACCAGTTTACTTTATTTTTTTTCCTTTTTCATGCACTCACATCATCATGACATTATTGGAATATCTTGCTACATAACTATTGTTGCTAAAAAAGAAACTTTCAAGTAACATCCATGGCAAGCCTACCAAAGTCGGAATCTACCAAGTACGAGTCCTCAGATGATATGAAGGCTAGATCTGAAGTAGAAGTTGATTGTTTATCGATTGGATATGTCTCAGCTCTTCTAGAAATAGTCCATCTCAATCTTGCACAAAATGACCTAACTGATTTGATGAACATTTAGGGATCGTGGAGCTCATCTAAGCAAGAAACATTTCGAAGAAAATATTGGGACATAGCATTGATTTTATCGATCAAAGTGGACAACAATTTGGTAAGGGCCATAGTTTAATTTTGGGATCCTTCATATAGGTACTTAGTATTTAACGAGGTATATATGGTCCCAACTATTGAGGAATATTCGAATTGTTACAGCTTAAAACTCTAAATTGAGATAAGATATTTTAAAAAAACAAGATGGGTTACCATCAAAAACTTACTGAAATGATAGGGATTAATAAAATGGAGGTCATTAAAAAACAAAATGGAGGAAGTACTTCTCATTCCTTAGAGTTTTCTTCGAGAATATATCACCAAAAATCCCAAAGAAGCTAGGGTTATGAGCATGATGGCTTTGGCTATTTATGGAATGGTCAGATTTCATAAGGTTTTAGGTTATGTGGAGATTGCAATGGTAGACTTCATTGATTAGGTCGAACACCAAATAAATGCGGCACCAACCATCTTGGCAAAAATAATTAAGTCTTTGAATCACTGTAGAAAAAAATGAGGAAGATGATTCAATGGATATGCACAATTGTTACACATTTAGATGATGAGCCACTTCAAGTGTGAGGAAAGCAAGTTTTGCAGGCCATTTTTTTCCACTAATATTCCCATTAAAGAATCTCATGATAGTACTTGGCCAGAACCTAAAACAAAAATTGAATGGGTAGCATTCTTGAACGAGTCGAGATGTGGTATGGAAGGCACTTTGGATGCGTCACGATCTGACTTTATTCTAGTGCGGGGATTGGCCTTGGGTTCCATTTCCAAGTTTATGGGGAGTTATCTGTTAACTATGGTTTGAAGGTAAGCAGGCTATAAGCAATTTATCTTGATGACTCATAGGCTTAATCAGATGGACTTTGCCTACATAAATAAAGGGATTTTAGAAAAGAAAAAAGGTGTCATCAAAGCTTGGAAAGAAACAATTTGAGTGGAAGAAAGGAAATTCATGAATAATACCTCTCCTAAATATTTAGTGTGGCATATGAAGTGAGCCAAGGATATAGTGTTACCACCTGAAGGAAACATTAGTCATTTAGTTCAAGTTATGCCTCCTAACCCTATGATAAAAACAAAATTGGCTAGGAGAAAGCTACAAGAAGAAAAAGACGAGGTAAAGCAAGAAAACATTAACTTAAAGAGATAATATTAGGAAGAGGAAGAAAGAAGATCAAAGAAAAATGAGAGGATTCAAAAGTTGAACCAAGACTGCAACATGTGAAAGATTGCATTTAAAGAATTAGATGATGTGGTTACTCAAAAGACTTCAAAGCTCGAGCATATAAGGGTTGAGAGCGAGGAATCATACATAGAACGTATGAGATGGGAGGAAAGGTGTCAAAAGTTGACTGTTAGACTCGAAAGGTAAGAAAAAGAATATAAACAAGCCCAACACAGGAGTTTGAGAAGGCAGCTACATCTTAGGCATTTATTCAACTAGATTTGCATTGGTGCCCGAAAAGTGAAAGAAATGCATGATTAGATCAATTAATTGAAGGTGAGTGTGCATCTATTCCAACCTAATGGCTAGAAATTATTTAAACTCTTAGAAGAGGCTTAGAATCATTATAGGCAGATAATGAAGTTTGTTTGGAGGCCATAGATGTTATGCTTTATTTTCATGGATGTTATTTAAAACATTATTGAGAATAATAATAAAGTTTCTTTTTATCAATAATTGTTATGTGGCAAATATTCCTTTTTTCTTTTTTTTTTTTTGCATAATTCATTCATACATTGATATTAATAACTATGTGATAATAAACTTAGATGCATGATACCCTAACTTCTCAATATTTTGGTAACAAAAAGTTTTAAGGATAGCTCATCGACTGAAATTTATAGAGCAATCTGCTCTGCACCATTACGATACCCGATCGCGAGTAAGAATCATGGCTGGAGAGTAATCCAACAAGATTGAAAGAATGGAGAAAGCTCAAGAGGAAATGAGACAATAGTTAGCTCAATTAATGGAAATGATGAAAGTAATGAATAAAGGGAAAGGAAAAATAAAGGAAGACCCGATGAAAGAGAAACACCAAAATCTTGTGTACAAGTTGGTTAATGAGGAAGTCCCTATTGCACACCTTAAAATGCTAGAGGTTACTGTCTCCATGATGGAACCAGAGCTAAATAACTTAATTCAAGTCCCTAATTTAGATGACCCAGAGGAATAGAGAAAGTCAAAACTCAATGAAAAAGAAGCAAAAGAGGACTTTGGGTCCCAAAAAATAAATCTTCCAGAAGAAAGGCCGCAAACTATGGAAGGAATGGATTTTTTTGGACCCATGGATGCTGTAGGACTTTATCTTGTGCTCGATGTTGTAATCCCACCAAAATTCAAGACTCTAGACTTTGAGAAGTATAATGGCACTACTTGTCCTATGACACATGTTACAATGTACTGCAAGAAGATGGTTGCTCATGCAAATGATGACAAGTTGCTTATTCATGTCTTCCAAGATAGTCTTACAGGCTCGGCTGCCAAATGGTATGTACAATTAGACAAAAATCGAATCCGCTCATAGAAGGAATTAGCTAGGGCATTTATTTCATAATATAAACATATTATGGACATGGATCTCGATAGGATGGCATTACATGCAATGGAAAAGAAGCCAACAGAAAGTTTCAAAGAGTATGCTCAAAGGTGGCGTGACCTAGCTGCACAAGTCCAACCACCTGTCACTGAGAAAGAAACTACCATGATGTTTATTAATACTCTTTGAGGTTTTTATTATGAAAAAATGATAGGAAACACTACAAAAAACTTTATAGATATGGTGATCACAGGGAAATTGTAAAAAATGTTGTCAAAAATGGGAAATTAGGGCAGGACATTCATCTAAGGTAAAAAAAAGAGTCCCTAGAAAAAAGGAATATGAGGTACAAGTAGTTACTTATGAAAGACCACATGGAAGATTTACACCTTATAGCCCATATGATATCCACCAAACCTATTGTCCAAGTTCAAACAACATTGCTTATACTCACCCGCATACACTATCACCCACTTTTCAACCAACTTTTTGCCCTTGAGCACTTATCCCACCAATAAGACGTATGATTCAATCAGCCCAACTGACCCAATTACCAAATAACCAAAGAGCGCCATAACCCTATCAAGAAAGAACTCTCATTGACCCTATCCCTATAACTTACACGCAGTTACTCCCAGATTTCATCAAGAGTCATTTAATTGCACCTATGTACCTTGAGCCCATGAAACATCTATACCCTAGATTGTATAATCCCAATGCTCGATGTGATTACCATGCAGGAAATACCAAACATTCTACTGAGGATTACACTGCATTGACGTATAAGGTGCAAAGCCTAATTAAAGCTGGGTTAATAAACTTTGAAAAGAAAGAAGAGCCAAATGTCAATAGCAATCCTTTACCTAATCATGCTGGACCTATAGTTAATGCCTTAGGAAATGAAAAGGCAAGAATTGTTAAAAGAAAAGTGAAGGATATCACAATCCTGTTGATGTAAATCTTTGACATTCTAGTCAAAGCTGATTTAATTTACCCTGTGCCAGCAAATCTAAGTACTTATCATAGGACATATGATCCCTTTAAAAACCTGTAAGTACCATAGGGGGGCCGTAGGTTATTCAATCCAAGATTGCATTGATTTTCAGCAAGAGGTGCAATGATTGATGGATTCATTCCAAGTAGAGTTCTCGAACAATCATAAGAATGATAACATAAATGTTGTTGATGAAGAAGCATCATTAGGGCTATCTTTCAGGGTCAAGCTGGTGACATTTTATTATGATAAAAAGTCAATATTGGCTCTAATTAACAAGCCTATCCTTACTTTCAATGTTTCAAGTCTATTTTCTTATTTGGATGACAAAACTGTACCATGTAAATATGATTGCAAAGTTGTAACCATAACTACTTAGCCAAGATTGTGTTGCTCTACAGATTCAGCACAAATAACTAGTACAGGGGGAATGACTAGGAATGGACAATGCTACTATCCCGAGATATTAGAAAAAGGTGAAAATGAAGAATTAAAGAGGAAAGAAGAAAAATTGGGAAGTGAGAAAGTCTCAATAAAGACCTTTGATTCAGAATACCAAAAACCTGTGATAGAGAAAGAAGGTTATGAGTTTTTGCAACTGATTAAGCACATTAAGTATAGTGTGGTGGAATAATTAGATACGGTATCAGCACGTATCACTTTGTTATCATTATTGCTAAATTTTGAGCTCCATAGAAATGCATTGATAAAAGTACTGAATCATGCTCATGTCACTCACGACATGTTTGTTGAAAATGTGAGCCACATTGTTGAGAGTTTAGTGACCTTCAGCTATATAACTTTTAATGATAATGAGATACCTACAGATGGACAGAATAGTAATAAAGCTTTGCATATCAAGATAAGGTGTAAGACCCACACTATGGCTAAGGTGCTCATTAACAATGGATCATCGATCAATGTCATACTTATGAGTACGCTAACTAAGCTACCTAAGGACATGTCCTACATAAAGTCTAGTAGTATGGTGGTTAGGGCTTTTGATGGAACCCGTAGAGAGGTGTTGGGTGATATCGAGATCCCTTTACAAATTGGTTCTTGCACTTTTAATGTCAAATTTCAAGTGATGGATATTTCACCATCCTATAGCTGCTTATTAGGGAGGTCATGGATTCATGTTGCAGGGGCTATCCCTTCATCATTGCATCAAGAAGTGAAATTTGTTATAGATAATAATCAAGTTTGTGTGTCTGGAGAAAAAGATTTACTGGTCACTCAGTTATCACCAATCTCATATGTGGAAGCTGCTAAAGAAGCCTTGAAGTGCTCATTTAGATCATTCAAGTTTGTCAATACAACATATATGGGTAAAGGCTCAGAAGTGGCGCACATGCCTAAAATAACTCAAAAGTTGTTTAATTAAACTGTTAAGAAAGGTTGGTGAGTTAGAGTTAGATTAGGAAAGGATTTGCATGGAATCATAAACTTGCCTATCATACTGGTGAATATAAGAAGATTTGGATTGGGAATGGTTCATTACATGGGAAAAGAGAGGAAAAATGGTGGAGAATAAAAAGAAAGAGGGAATGGTTCATTACATAAGCTGTACACAAGGAACTAACGAATGGATCGTGCCTCACTTGTATGACATTTTTTGTTCATGAGGATTTATCAACCTAAATATTCCAAAGGAAATACCGATTGAGGAAATAGATGAAGCTCTTTTAGACTTTCAATCCATATGGTGGAGAATAAAAGTTAACAAAAAGATCCTTTATTCTACCTAACACCTTCAAGCGCTGAACTAAAGAACTGAAAGATAATAAAATTGCCTATTATTCTTGAACCTTCACCAAAGTAATTTAATAATCTATTCTTTAATGATTCATGCCCAAGAACATTAGGGAATTTCTTATGTATAGGCTAATTTACTTTTGTTATTTTTAATTTCAATAATAAATGGAATGCATTTTAGTACATTTCCTTTTCATCCTATTTCATTTTATACCGCACATATACCAATCTACATTTTTTCAACCATTTTTAGGTATACAAATAATGAACATACAAGCGATCATGATAATAATAATTTAAGATTTGACTTTGAAAGCTCTGTTCATGGTGATGAACTTGATAATGAAGAAGACTTGGATGATGACACCTTATCATCCGATTTGTTGAGGTCAGTGGAACAAGAGGAGAAGTCCCTAGAACTTTATCAAGAAATTCTCATCTGATGATAAACAAAGGCTGGATGAACTGTTTCAAGATTATGTGGATGTATTCGCTTGGTCTTATCAAGATATGCTAGGTTTAACTCCTGACATTGTAGAGCATAAGTTACCTCTAAAGCCAGAATGCAAACCAACACAATAGAAGATGAGATGCATGAAACTAGAGATGCTGTTAAAAATCAAAGAAGAGGTTAAGAAGCAATTTGATGCAGGATTTCTAGAAGTAGCCAAGTATCTTAAATAGGTAGCCAATATAGTCCCAGTACCTAAAAAAGATAGGAAAGTACGGATGTGCATAAACTATAAAGACTTAAATAGGGTAAGCCCAAAGGATAATTTTTCTTTATCTTATATTGATACTCTAGTAGATAACACTGTAAGATACTCTTCGTTCTTTTTTATGGATGTTTCTCAGGTTATAATTAGATTAGGATGGCTCCTAAAGATAAAGAGAAAACTACTTTTGTAACCATATGGGGAACATTTTGCTATAGGGTCATGCCTTTTGGACTAAAGAATGCTAGAGCAACTTATCAAAGGGCAATGGTGACATTATTCCATGATATGCATAAATAAATTGAGGTTTATGTTGATAAGGGAGAAAATCACATAGACAATCTTAGAAAATTATTCGAAAGGATGAGAAAATTTCAACTCAAATTGAATCCTGCCAAATGTACATTTGGTGTCAGTTCTGGGAAGTTGCTAGGTTTCATAGTTAGCAAAATAGAGATTGAGGTAGATCCTGATAAGATACGAGCCATACCAAATTTGTCTCCTCTTAGTACACAAAAAGAGGTAAGGGGCTTCTTAGGAAGGCTGAATTATATTGCTCATTTTATCTCTCAGCTTACATCTAAATGTGATCCCATCTTTAAGCTTTTACGCAAAGACAACACAGGTGAATGGAATTAGGATTGTCAAAAAACTGTTGAAAGGATCAAAGAATACTTATCAAATTTGCTTATTCTTGTACCTCCAATCTCGGGGAAACCTTTGATTCTATATTTTAATAGTATGGGAAAGATCGATGGGATGTGTGCTAAGGCAATTAGATGAAAAGGGCAGGAAAGAGTAAGCCATTTATTATCTGAGCAAAAAATTCACTGATTATGAGTTTAAGTATTCACCGCTAGAGAAGATGTGTTATGCATTAGCTTGGACAACTCATAGGCCTAGGCAATATATGTTATACCACACTACTTTGCTCATAGCAAAGTTGGATCCCTTGAAATACATTTTTGAAAAGCTACCCTTGTCAGGAAAGATAGCAAGATGGCAAGTCATGCTTTCTGAGTATGATATAGTATATGTGACCTAAAAGGCTATAAAAGAGAGTGTAATAACAAAATTCATTACTGATAGAGCTGCTAAAAGTTATGACCATATGAGGTTTGACTTTCCAGATAAAGATTTAATGGTAATACTCCAAGAAGATGAAGAAGGATGTGAGAAAAAAAACATGGACAATGTATTTTGATAGAGCATCAAATGCTTTGGGGCATGGGATTGGTGCAATTTTGGTATCCCCATATGGAAAATATTGCTTAGTCACTGTTAGATTGGCTTTCAGTTGCACTAATAATATGGTTGAATATGAGGCTTGCATTATGGGCTTATAAGCAGCAATTTATAGAAAAATTGATGTGTTAGATGTATACGGAGATTCAGCATTGGTTATTTACCAACTCTGAGGAGAATGGGAAAAAAAGGATTCGAAGTTG